>JBBMOE010000054.1:2397136-2479075 GCA_037975065.1 Chaetodon trifasciatus | reverse complement strand
GGGGGGGGGGGGGGGTGACGGCGGTCCAGATAAACCCGAGCGTGGAGGGCGATTCATCCCGCCCGTGCCCAGACGAAAGGCTGCTGAACGCCACTGCATCGGAGGGAAAAGTAAAGAGAATCTTTCAAATCAGCCCCGTCAAACCTCTCCGCCTGCTGCAGGATCAATAAAAGCAGCGTGACGTGGAACAGCCGGCAATTTTTTTTCGGGGCACCGTGGAGGGCACGCAAACGTGAAAGAGCCCTACGGTCGTCCCCGGGGTCGTACGTGCGCACACAAACACGCTCGCGCAGGAGAGGCGAGCACACGCGAGCAGGCGAGCTCGCGCGGGACGCCGCGCTTATTCCACCCAATTCTCGCTCCCTCTCGTTTCTGAAATCGATAACGCATTACAGCGGTTCCTGAGGAAGTGATGCAGGCCCGGGGACTCATGGCCGCTCAGAGCTCGCACGTGGCTTCTGTCCTGCCAGCAGAACCAGTGTCTCCATCAGCACAGAGCAGCGTGTCTCTCTGCCAAGACGCCTTGAGAAACGTGTTTTAAATTCTCATCACGATCCAAAGGTTTCTAAAGACTCCGGGAGCTGTGCGTCAGGCTGAATCACGGGGAAACGTGTGCAAAGTAATACGCAAGACAAACACATCTCCATCTCCTCTCCATCACACGGGGTCACGGCGTTGACTCACCGTTCAGACAGAATACACTGCACATGTGATGCTGTCATTCATGGAAACTTGAGCCACCGGTCAGGTGATGCGATGTGATGTAGGGGTGTAGCGCAGGGCGCTGGGTGTAGTTACAGACCCCACACACTTCTGACCTCATCCGACCACATCCATCATCCTGATGCAGCTCTGAACTTCTGTGGTTTGCCTTCGCTTACGCACCGCTGCCTCCTCTTACACTGCTGCATTTTACTTGATTTTTGGCTTTCTGTGCACTCTCAGTTCATTCTGTGGTTTTAAGCATTGTCTTTATTTTAAAGTCCAGGTTCAGCCTCATGTTCAGATGTTAATATTTGATAATTCTGAGAAACAGATGACATTTATCAACAATACTGTCAGTGTCAACATTTCTATGGCGCAATTTATGCTCTTTTTCGCTCGTAACATTAGCCACAACAGCCTCACATTGCTTTACGCAGGGTGTTTTTACAGAGAGTCTTCTGCCCCCTGCTGGCTGAAAACAACATGCAGCTTTAAGTTTAGTGAAAAATATCACAGCCAAGGTTAGAAAACTAATGCCTACATGCTACCTAAAGGACACGCTGCTTCCCGTTTCGGCTCTGAAAGGTTATTAATAAATCATGTGCTGTTGCATTAAATTTCCAAGGGATACTGAGCTAAATGAACACATATTTCAGAGCAGTTTGATTATTCGTGGACCTCTGGTTTCCCTGTTTACTTTGCGGACCGCAGAGACGCCTTTAAGTACACACCTGTGCCCGTGTGTGCCTGATGAGGGCGAATAAAATCAGTTTCATGTGCATGCATTTGACCGCTAACCAGCTCCTGTAAGCCAGCGAGCTGCATCACTGTGGTTCACACTGCAGCACACACACGCGGAAGGCGACCACGTTAACACCAGCACGTCTGCGGTTTGGAGTAAGTGTACTCACCTGAAGAACGTGACAAAGAACTGCACCAGGTCCATGAAGTTACTGTGCTGGGAGAAGGCGATCTGTGAGAGGGAGAGAGAGGACAACACAGTGAGAAATCTGCTTTAATAAGGGCGATTTTAAAACAAGAGGTCAGCATTATACACTCATAAACATGCAAGCTTTAGAGGCGACCTTGTAGATCTGACAAAAGGCACACAAATGAGGAGGAGAGATAATGCTGCCTCTGCTCACACAGGCAGACAGTGCATGTGTGTGTGTTGCCATATATGCTTGTGGCTTCACATGCATCAACTGTACTGCACCATGGGAGCACCATACGGGTTTTAATTCCCTTATGGTGCTCCCAACTCCTAATTCACCACCACTGGGAGGTTCCCAGTCTGTCTGCTTATCTGTGCTCCAGACTGCACGCCTGTCAAAGCGACAACACGCCAGCAGCCGGGCCTCTCGGCCGCCCACAGCCTGCGCGAAAAACATCATTCCTGCACATGTGGGCAGAAATGTTCACTTTGTAATCATCACAAGAGCAATTGTTCTAATGGCATCCTGTCCTAATCAAGGTTGCCAGGGGTGACATTGGCAGTGTCGTACCAACCCCCCCCCCCCCACAACCACCACCACCACCACCAAAAATGCCTGACAATGAACGCACCCCTGTAACGACCCAACACTGCCTCTCTCTGGGAACACCGGGGCACTGCGCCTCCCGCCTGCAGCAGAATTCCCCTCACACCTTTTCTCCGAGGTGACACCTTGGACCAGAACTTATCACCGCTCCTGCTTATTATTCCTCGGCAAAGCGAGGATTTGCATACAATTCCAGCGGAGGAGAAAAAAACGAAGCAGGAGGAAGAAAGAAAAAAGACAAAAGCCGGAAAACCCAGCTGCGTGCGTGTCAGATTAGTCCATGAATACTTAATAGGTGATCAAGAATTACAATGCGTACGTGGAAAAAGTTGATGGGTGACAATGTGGATGAATCTATGGTGACTTTACGGGAGAGCAACACGGGGCCAGCGGCGCCGGCCTCTGTGGTGAGATGACAGGGGGGTGTGTGCGTGTGCGCTTGGTGAACGGCCCGGGGTCTAATTTACTTGTGTAGTCAGCACCATCTGGCTCGCTAATGTGTTGCTGTTGATTACAGAATCCTCAGTGTGATAATTTTCCTCCAGACTGTTGAGCAGTGAAGAGAAGTTCAGGGCGCCAATACGCCCAGAGAAAACTTTTAGAAATGTCAGCAGCGTTCGTCTCTGGAGGTGACCGACACCGGGATGGCGTGGCGCTGAGGCGGCACTGACGGCGCCAAAATCGAGACACAAATACACAAATATTTCAATAGGTTTTAATACAGATAAGGTATATATTAGGACATGATTAGTTATTTGTTTGGTTTGACTGCCCTTGAGTTGTTCTAAGGTGCCATTAAGGTTGTTTTTAGGATGAAATCATGACTGTACTAGAACTGTTTTTACACTTGCATGCCTGTAACTCATTATTATTGCTGATGTCTGACCTTGATGAGGCTTTCCTGGTTAAAAAAAGGTTAAAAAAAACAGCCAGCTTAATGAAGAATGACCAACATAAGTTCCCTGAGGCCAAGTTGTTATCTTTACATTGCTTGTTATATCCAATAATTCTAATTATATTATAATTTCTAGTGATATTAAGCAGAGCAGAGCAGAAATTCCTCACATTTGCAAGGCTGGAATCAGCAAACGGCAGCGATCTGGCTCAGTAGATTAGTTAAACTCACTCAGTGATTATCAAAATAGTGAAACTAATCAATTAATCTACTCATGGTTTTAGCACTGTTCCTAACTGTAGGGCGAAGGAAACGCAGCAGAGGCAGAGCTGAGATGAAAAGGTGCGATCTTAGCAGGTACTTTCCATTAAGAGAAATCGTTTGGAAGGAATATTTTACTTCCTGTGCTCATGAATGTGAATGGCGAGTCAAAAAAAAAAAAAAAAAAAATGAAAGGACTGAAGAAAAAGTAGCGGAGACTTTATGAAACTGCGTGTGTCGGGATTCTTTTAAGAGCAAAGCTTGGAATTATCAAAGACGCCTCGTCGGCTGGTGTTCTGAAACCTGGTTCGCTTTGTGACAGCAGCTTCACAAAGCCATTTACTTCTGTGGGTGATCAGACACATAATGCTCTCTTCTAATGACACAATCGCCTCCTTCAAGAACACTGCTAACGTCCTCAACGCAAGAAAAAAAGACGAAGTGATAGCGGCTTCAGCGTCGTGACACCGCTGCATAACTCCGTTTTGAGAGGCACGAGCAGGCCGTCTCGCTGAGGAGATGTGCGATAACGGTTAGTGTAGCTAATCTCGAGTGTCAGTCGCGTGCGGCGCTTTGTCACCGAGAGGCAGGCTGATGGCGGCGGCGGGAGGCCCGGGTGACGCTCTCGTTATGTGCCCAGCAGAGGGTGACTCTTTAGGGGCCGCAAAGGATCTCACAGCGGGGCCTGTCAGCCTGCCGCCGGGCATTAAGGCTGGAAATATGCTGCCTTTAATGGCTTCTGACAGCAGCTTGAACTACATTGGAGTTTTGAAGGAACGCGTCGTTATCTGTGCGAGGGAGGGCTGCTCAACAGGTGCCACGGAGGAGGCTGAATGTGAGACGCTTCCACGCGCGAGGTTTGTCATGTGCCAGAGAATCCGATCACACGACAACTACAGGATGTCTTGCTGAAGCGTCTGTACAGACGTTCATGGTCCCCAGATGACGCATCCTCCTGGCGCCACCATGAGGTGCACATTTTTGTTTCTTAGTGCAACAATAATTGGATTACCATGAAAATTTGGTGCAGACATTCATGGTGTGCCAAAGGTTTCTTTCTCAGTTTGTCCAATATCCGCAAAACAAAAGATTCTCCCATCAGCGTTTGGGGCTAATTAGCTAATGTTAGCATGCTAACCAAACGCCAGCATGTTACAACTGATGGTACTGTGAGCGTGTTAGCACAGTGGCGTTAGCATTTAGCTCAAAGCAGCGCTGTTTTATCAGAAATCTCAACTTACTTTAAAAGTTTTTACTAATAACTAACTCGATTTATTTTGTTGACAAAATGAGGCTTTCTAAATGAACAACTGTGAAGATATGCTAATTTTGACTTTTCATTTACTATGCCGCCTCCATGGTGGAACACAGCTGACTGTATTTGTTTATATTTTTTACTTTTTAAGATCATATTTATTCCATTACTTCGCATTTTACAAGTTTAAGGTACATCTCTTTATACACTGTCTACATTTATTAATATGCAAAGCATCATTTCTATTTTTTAATTTGCTTGCAGAAAAATCAGTTCGCTGTTTAAATAATACTGCGAGCAGCTGGCTGATTTTATGTCGCACCCGCCACAGTCGCAAGCTGGCAAAACAGCTCCGTTTATGTTTGCTAACCTCTCTGTGATCAGTATCAAGACGCACCCATCAGGCAGCCATGCATGGCCCAGATAAACACGACACGAGTCCACACAGATACGCAGAGCAGCCCAGCCAGCTGATAGCTGCAGCTGCTGCTGCTCCACAGCGGGGTATTAAATTGGAGGCTGTTCTAATCTCCACCATATCATGACATGTTCACTAAGGCACAGAACAGGAGATCACAGCTCTTTAATGTAATTAGTCTGGGATTTGCGTTTCATTACAAACATCATTAAATTCAGATCTATTCTTCATCAGGAAAGGGGAAAAAAGAGGGTGGGAGGACTCCTTGCTGACTAATCTCAGCGCAATTGATTCTGCTTTGATGATCCGAGCGGCTCAACGGCGATGAAGTCATCACAGGTTTCACTTTCACTTTCGTAAAAGACGTCATTTCCAGGCGGCGGGAATGTTTTGTCCTGCACTGCGACATCTTTTCAGGTTTGTGCATTTTACCCAGTGAGCTTCAGCTGGAGACTGTTTTCTGTATTTATATATCTGTGCAGAGCTGGGGCAGGAAGTGTTCAGCTGTGGGGGTAAAACAATGTGTGCTGCTGGGCGGCGAATGCAACAAGTGGAGTCGACGCAAATGGACAAAAACAAACTTGCTTGCAAACTCCTCCGACCACGTGAGAGCGAACAGAGGCAACCTTGAGGTGGCGCGTCGGCGCTCCGTACGGCTGCACGCTAAAGCTGCGAGAGGGCTTAGCGTGCACGCAGCGCGCTCTGAATGCAGCATGTGTTTCAACTTAACATTCCTCTTTGCCCTTTCTCTTTCCTCGGCTGCTCTTTACGAGCCGTTTTCCAACATGACGGTCTCTGCCTGCCAGCACTGGAGGACCAACCGCCTGCAGTTACGCACACACACACACCCTGATGCCACACTGCAGTAGACCACTGAAGGCAAGGAGAGTAAGAAAAGGCATGAAAGAAAAATGAAGGGTTGTTATTATGAGGAAATAGTAAAAAAAAAAAAAAAAAGATTTAGAAAGAGGAACAAGCGGAAAATTTTACCTCGCTGACGGAAGTAAAGCTCCATGAGGAAAAGTGACAGGCTAACTGCTAGTTTCAAGAACGGGGGCGATCTCCTACATGATCCCACCCACCAGGACAGAAGGTGTGGTGGACCAGAGGGGGCTGTGAGGGGGGGTGGCTCTCACCGGAGACCTCCTCAGGCTGGCCGGCAGCGGCTCGAGTTCTGGAGCTCGGAGAAGTAAAAGCCCTCACAAGGCAGGACGTGGAAGACGGAGGCAGGATCTCCTTCAGGAGGAGGGCAGGGGGAAGGAGCTTGCACGGAGCAACCAGTTAAATTACTTTCAGAGCTGATTTGCGAGGCAAACAGGCAGGCGGGCTGCTCAGAGAGCACAAAGCCAGGCCCGGAGCAGCCGGCGCTCCCAAACCTGCACCAGCCAAGCCGTGCCCCATGGACGAGGTGTGATCAAAACTCCAAAATCTCACTTAAAATCAGCCACTGAACGGTTTTAATGACAGCTACACGTGTGAGAGCGCAGACAGGTAAACTACATGGTGGATTTTATATTCTAATCCACCTCTGAAGCACTGGTTTGAGTCACATTTCTTTAGTCAGACCTGCTTGAAAAGGCACTAACATCTCTTGTGGTCCTTATCCTGACACACAGGAGTCCATTATGGTCTGTATCAGGGCACTACAGCGTGCATAATCATGGCTAAACACTGGCAACAAGAGAAACTGCTTTTAAAACGGCATCAAATATTGTTTTAGGATCCTCCAAAATAAGCATCCTATCAAATCAAACTGCTTTCGTTTCCTGAGCAGCAGCCCATTGATTTCCTCCCGCCTGATGTTCTGTCAAAGCATCCCGTCTCAAAAGGAAATACTTCATTTCATGGGATGTTTGTGGTCAATTTAAAAGCCCCATGTAAAACCTGACACTGTGGAAGATCGCAACGCACACAGAGCCGCTGGTTATTAGGTCCACCTCAAACTAACGCGGTCTAAGACAACAGCCCGGCAATAAATCCAACCCTGTACCTAATAAACTGGCAACAGGGTGAGTCCAGAGCCACATCAGAGCTCTTTTTTACTATTTCCTCCTACAGGCATTAAACTAAGACACGCTGTTCACACAACTTCACCGCTGGCGGACAACAGAGGGGCAGTTTGTGTCCACATGGCGGCGTAAACACACACCGGCACGCTGACACAGAGCTCCATTCACTACGACCGCCGAGCCAAACGCAGGAAGCTTCCCTCCCCCCCCCGGCCGACCACGTTCGACCGGTGACTGCCAGCATTTACGTTTCCACCGGCCAACTTTCTGCTTCGACAGAGTAGAAAAGTGGCTTTTCATCAGACAAGCTGAGCAGTTACAGTGAGAACGGACCACAGTCCTGCTCCACTTTAACCCAAAATACATAGCGTTTATTTATTTGCACACAAACACAAGCTGAATATGGGACGACTGTGCACATGAGAGCACATCAGGAGGGCTGACACGTGGTGCTTTGCAGAAGCTTTTATTCAAAGTGCAGGAATACATTTTCAGCTTAAGCAGTGCTGCGACAGTCAGTGAATATTCAGGACGTCTCGGCCTGTTTGAGTTTGTTCTACCCCAGTAAATCATGTCTTTATCATATTCTGTGCTCTCGTTCAGCTGAAGTGTTCATGTGTTTTACTTGAAAAAGCAACATGGCTGCACTGGGTCAGCAGCAGCCTCTTATGGTGCGACGCACGTCTGCTCGAGTGCGACACGGACGATAATTTATCTCAAATTCCTCCCTTTTTGTTCCCGTAACGGTCATTTCAACCAGCAGGCATCATCATCATTTCTGCTCCCCTGTGCTGTCTCTCATTTATGGATTTCTAGCTTCGTATCGAACCGGTCAGCTTTCTTTCCTCTGGTCAACATCTCAGCCAACGCGTCGCTCTCAGAGCTGAATTTGGCCAGAGACCGAGAGCGAGTCGCTCAGGGAAAACGGGATTTCATTTTAAAACAAACAGCGCAGCTTAAGGCGCTAACTGAAATGTTCAACTGTTAATTATGAAAATTAGATGATAACGATCCTCGTTTCAGCAGGATGAGGTCTGAAAGCTTTGCAGCGGTCTGCGGTGTGCGCGCGCTCGCCGTCCTTCACCTCAAAGTGTGCGTATACTCCAGTGAAGCGTGCAATCATTGATCGAACTGCAGCAATATGTGCCACTCACACCGAGCACAGCTTGACTAAACGTCAAACTGTACCGCGGCACAGACGACGTCTTACTTCTCGTATTCGTGCTCAAGTGAACTGAAGCTTACTTGAATCTTAATGGGCCACGTAAAGTTGCTGACATAGACAAAGAACGTGATGTTTGGGCTGTTCCGGAAGTCGAAGTTCTCGTTGGAGAAGCTGTCCTTGAACTCCTTGATGTTGCTCCGGGAGACGATTGGGATCTCCTCCCCGGTCTGGGTGCCTGCTGGACGACAGGAAGGACAGCAGGGACGAGGGACAGAGATGGAGGAGAGAGACGGGAGGAAGGAGGTTGATGGAGGCAAAAATGGGAGGGAGGACATGTAGACAAATCAAGAAAGTCAGACTAATTCTGTATTTTTTAACAGGCTTAAACATTAACAGCATGATTTATCTTTTTACCACAGAAACTCAGAGAAGACAAACTTAAAACAGCTTCTATTTGAAAGGTCTGAACGGGATCACCCCACATTTCTTCTCCAAAAATGAAACTGCATTAGCTTAAGGCAGAGATATTAGCAGGCTGTTACCTGTTGCATCCCTCCTACATTTGGCAAAACACAGGATCTGATCCAACAAAGGCCTGTGAAGACACCCGGGTGTCCGAGGACAGACGACGGGTGAGAGCTGCCACCTGCTGCCACCTTCTGTTTCACCCAACTACGCTTAAAGCTGCAACTAACGCTTATTTTCATTATCAACAACGTGGATAAAAATCAAGAAAGAGCCTCTTCAGACCGCCTTTTTTTTGTCTGAGTGAAGATGAAAATCTAAAAGAAGCTCAAATCAAAGTGACACAACACAAAGAAAAGGCATCCCACAGGCTGAGCCAGGGTAGCTGCTGAATGTGTCGTCGTCTGACTGCTTCAGCAGCGGCGGGCGTTTGTGAGACGTACCGGTGAAACTCGTGGCCCAGGTTATGTTCAGGTTGAAGTTCTTTGAGGCGTTTATGAACATGTCGAGATCCCGGTTTGGCTGAGGAGGGAGAGAGGACATGCAGTCACCATCATCATCATCATCATCATCACCTTTCTAAGCCCACTCATGGCGGACGTGTGCCGAGCAGCCGGATGAACCCGAGCTGCTTCACTCTAAACGCAGAGCTCAGGTTTTTTATTTCCGCCGCCTCAAACCAGTTTGCAGCTGTACAAACAGTTACTGCGCTGCAGACTACAGCAAATTTGCACAACTAATGGAAGCTGAACGAGCTAAATAAATGTTTGAGGAGTCAGCGGTGACGGTGAGATGTATGAAAATAGTGTAAGTGCGGCTGTGAAGTGGCGTCGGCTCTGATAGCATCACGTAGATGGAAATGAAGCCTAATTAATCTTTACTCGCCGTGTTTGCTAATAATCCTTTAAACAGCTTTAATGGAGATGAAGAGAGGCTCAATTGGAAACATTCGAAATATTTTCTTAATTCATTAGCAAAGATTTGTTTTTGCGCATCTCCGGCTGACAAACAGATCGCAGATTGCTGCATTTGTCGGCTGGTAAAAGCTTTGTGGGGGTGGGGCGGGGGCACCCGGACTATCTAATCAGCTGCTAGTGTTTCGGTTTTGGCTCCAGGTGCTGCAACCAGGTAAACGGGGCTGCACAAGCTCTCGTCACTGTGACGAGCGTAGTTCACAGCACGGCGTGTCACACCGGTGGCCATCTTTTTTCTCCAGTTATTTAACTGTTTAACTCCTTTGCTTTCAGAAGCTATTGCTCTTTGTGTCTTGATATATTGGAATATTATTACAATATATAATGAAATAAATGATAAAACAACATATTGTTATCCTTTCTATGTATTTACGTCTCCATTGGAAATGAGATCTCAGTCTCAACAGTCTCAATATTTACTGTCGAGCTAATTTTTAGCTTTTTGAAATGAAATAAAGAATAAAAAAGTGTGAACGAGGCTTGCTTCCATCGACGTGTTTAGAGTGAATAAACTAGGCTGCACACCGTGTGGTTTCATCGGTATAAGCTACGTTATACAGGGCTGGAATAAAAAGAGTAGAGGAAGAATGTTGAGAATCAGTGTGAGCGGCCTCAAACAGCTGAGAGGAAAATGGAGAGAGGTTTCTGTGTGCTGGCCTGTGCTTGTGTCCGTCCTATGAAAAGCACGTATCTCTTGTCTGAATGAGCTGAAGGATGAAACGCTCCTTCACGTGTCTGGAAAATTCATTTTAAGCTAAACACACCATTAAAAAGCCCTGTGCATCAGCTGCGAGCACATCGTCGCCGTGCTGAAAACAGGCTGTTTTTGGAGAAGCTGACATTCTGGAGATACATGGTTTCCACAGCGCGGCGACATATTTGTTCTCATTGACGAACTTTCTTATAAATCACTGTTATCAGCAAAACGGGAAACACACAATCGTGTCTTTGGAAGAAACTTTGACAATAACAGAGCGGGGGTGGGGGGGTGGGAAACAATCATCATCATCATCATCATCGTCTGGTGCAGACCAGACAGCCTTCATCCTAATAAAAGTGACAGCTGCTGTGGCGGTGGGGTGCTCGCAGTCAGAGGCATACCTCCTCAGGTGTGGCCACGAAGTTGATGGCGGTGTAGTAGCGGTCGTCCTCCTGCGACAGGCTGAAGGTGAACTGGTAGTCGATGAGGAGCGTGTCTGTTCGAAGCCATCGAGCCGGCGGGGTGGGTGTGGAGGAGCGTGGTGGGGATTACAAAAGAAGAAGACGAAGAAGAGGAACAGCTCGATCAGTCTGGTTTCAAAGTCACACAAGAGCGTGTTTGCACACCGCGCTCGGGGCGGGATATTACCCAGATCCCCTTTCTTTCTCGCTTTCAAAACTCCAGTGGCTTTCTCGGATGGGCCTGAAGATTTCAGCTGTCTGAGTCTGTGATGAAGGTCGTGATGGAGGCTGAGTTACGTGGCCTTGTGCAAGCTCGCCTTAGACTACAGCTGGAGATTAAGGTCGCCGGGCCGCGATAATACAGGATAGAGAGTCAGTGAGTTTACAGTCAGAGAGTCATACATGAACCAGCATGAAGCTCCATTTCTGTCCACTTTCCCTTCTCTTAAAATCCATTTTCATTCCCTTCCTCCTGCAGACTTTATCGACCTGAGCAGAAAAACTAATTTCCTTTCATACTTAGTGACCATTCTGGCTACTAAAGTCCAACATTTTGTGATCCCTTCTCACGCTGTTTCAAATCATTGTGGGACAATAACACGTGCAAAGAAAACCCCATTTACACCAGGTCTTACAGCGTGACCCGGACACGTTGTCCAGATGAGAAGAAACGTTTGTGAAAGACGGAAACGCGTCACGATCAGATGTGATCATCTGCAGGAAGCCTGGCTCGCATCGTGTTCAGATAATTGGTGTAAATGCTGCTCAATGCGCTGGCATCCACACAAAACATAACAGTGATACAGATATTTGTTTTTAGCAAACAAAGTTTTTAGCGAGCGAGCGAGCTGAAAGAGACAGGCCTCTAATGACTGATTACACTTCTACTCAGCGTCTATTCTGTGCACTGAAAGCAACGCGGGTGGAAAATGAATAACATGCAGTGGGAAATCGCTGCGTTTACAACAGTGTGCGCTCATCTGTGCAGCAGATCTGCTGCTAACAAGACAGGGAGTAGCCTGCGCGCCGGTGCTGCGACACACCAGGACAAACTGACACTAGATTTTTTAGACAAAGAAAGGAACATTTGCCGAATTTACAAGCGAGAGCAGATAATGAATTTGCCGTAGACAGTTTCCCCGAGGACTCACACAACCAAACTTTTTCAGGGAGTTTGCAGCCGATCCGCCGCCACCTCCAATGACTCACTCGCAGGTTTCGCTCTGGAGAGCGGAGATGTGATGTCAGCGAGGATAATGAGAGCGCGTTGAAAACACCAGGTCTAAAAACAAAGCACGGATCGGGGCGCTCGTCGTCCGGATAACTTATCCGGATCCCATTTTAACAGCAGGTGTAAACGGGGTGCAGGAAACATTTAATCCTTTGGGTTGATAATACTCGTTTCACACATGTAATGCAGGTCTACCTCTAATGAGCATGCAGCTGAACCGCTGTCACAGCTTAAAATCCAACAGCGGTTCCATCCTTATGACTGAGAAACTAGAGATTTACACAGAATTACATTAGATACGTACTGCGAATACCAAAGACAGCATCAGTCTGACCTGCTCGTGCTTGTTGAAGGCTGTCTGTCTGTTTTTAGGCTGTTCTGGGAGCCTGTCGGACACCATTAAATCATTCATTTGCAAATGCCGACTGCTCTCATTATTGGTTGGTTTGTAAGTGATCAGACCCGAAGGTGACGTCACCAAAAGGCTCAATTTCCAATAATGTCACACAGAAAAAAGCAGCAAATCTTCACACCTGAGAAGCTGGAACAATCCAGGACTTGTTGACCCTTGACTGACCAGTCTGCAAAGCGTTTCAGCACTGATAACGTTTAATTAGCATCGTTAAAAGACAGGCCTGCTCAGCACGCTGGGCGGCAGGCGTCGACTCGTGCGGCTCGACCGCTGACGTGAGCCGGGTTAAGTTTAAAGATGGAGCCGGTCTGTCGACTCCACCGGCGTTTAGAGCTCTTTCTGCACTCCTTCTTATCGGATCAGAAAATAATGAGGAAGGGGTGCTTGAGGACAAGGTCGGCTAAACTCTGACAGACGTACAAATTTCATATCCACATGGTTATAGTCTAAGTTATCACAGCTGGCGAGAATAATAATGACAAGAGGCGAATGTGCAGTGTGGTCCAGAGTGAGAGGACGACGGCCTTCGAGAGGCTCCTCCACATTCCTCTGAGATTCACTTTCATCTGCTTTCCATTCTTCCACCTGCGACTTGTTTTTAAAAAAGAGCTGTTTCTCCTCTTCCTGTTATTTCTTTACACATCAAACTACTTTGATTTAAGTCTCTGCACTGACCTGGACAGGTGAGAAGGCCTCACTGGTTTCTTAATGTGAACAACCCCCCCCCCCAAGTGCCTCCATTGAAGCTGCTAATTGGATTTCCACTTACAGTAGCATGTTCCTTTGAGGGGGTTGCCTTGGTAGCGGTTCTCGACTTCACACCTGAAGGAGACGAGCGGAAGTGAGGCGAGACATCGGGAAAAGACAGCGAGAGGGGGAGACAGGAAGACAGAGAGGGAAGAAGGTGAGTTAGGACGAGTTAACTGCTGGTAAAAACAAAGCGGAGGGAAATCAGCTGATTTGAGCTGAGCTAACAGACAGTTTAACCTTCAGCTGGAGCACAGACAGACAGACAGACAGACAGACAGACAGACAGACAGACAGACAGACAGACAGCAGAGGAGTGAAAAACTCACTAACAGACACCTTCAGACTAGAAAAACTTCCTATTTCATAAGACAAAAAAAAAAGCCTAATTTTCATACTGATGACCACTCACTTCTGAAACTGTATCTCCAGTTTTTAATGGGTTTTGGGAGCTCTATGGTAATGAAGGCCAGGGTTAAGATTATTGCTGCTAGCGCTAATGAACAGCTGCAGCTGCGGCGTGCCAATAAAAAAAGAAAGAAACGGAGGGTATTAAGTCTTTTCTTACAGTCTCAACATATTAGCATGTGGCCTTGCAGGTCTTTTATAAATTATGTTTCTTAAAAATATATATATATGTTGAATTTCAAGTGATTTTCGCACATTAAAAAAAGTTCTTTTGAAAACATCCAAATACAGATTTACATCAAGTTTTACATGTCTATGATGAACATGAACTTTCTCCACAGCAGTGACGATCTGCTGCTTACTAACACTACTACTGCTAATGAAACAAACAAATAAAACCCTCTGTTTGCACTTTATCTTGTGTTTTAATGTGTAAGATGATCATATTTTACTCCTAATATTGACACTACTGGAGACCAGTGATTGACATCCACACATCTCAGCTGGTAAGTTAAGTGCCTGATAAGTTTTTGGGCCATCAGACAGTCCGACCCCCAGATTCCCAGAAGTTAGACGTAGAATTAAAGTTTCAGAGTTCATAAAAAACGTTCCTGGAAAAAGTCCAGCGGTGGAGAAGGACGGCCCTCTATAGGCCGAGCATGCGGAGTCACAAACGCTGCATGTGATGGACAAAAATAAAGGCTAAACCACATCCTCCCACCCAGAGTTTACCGCTCAGATATGACAGTTTGCAGACCAAGTGGAGGAGAGAGGAGGAGGTGAAGGTGAAACTCACAGGTGGCAGCGGTCTCCTTTGATGCCTTTAGTGGTGCAGAAGCACTTGCCGTTGTTGGGGTTGCACATGCTGGCGTGGCCGTTACACTTACAGGCTGAACGAAAGACAAGAAGCACGAGAAAGGGTTAAAAATCAAAACGCCAAAGCAGGTTCACATCACATCTAATGGCTGCCGCAGAGCGCTGAACGTGTGGTTTCATGTGGAGCCTGACAGGTTATGTAACGTGAATGTGAGCTCTAGAATATCGTCGACTGTAAACTGCTAATGTGCTGTTTTCAGTGAGGTTCAGTGAGCATAAATAATAAAACAAATATTTTACTACGCTGTAAACCGAGTAAATTCACCCCGAGGACGACAACAGACGAGAAGTTTTAACTAAATAAACTAAATGAACGCACTTTGACACAGTTGTGGCGGGTTTGATGGCAGCTCTGCTTCCCTGAACGTTCCCTCTGTGCCAGGACGCAGCCAGATGTTCCCAGTTCACCCTCACTAAGCATCTGGTTTTACTGGTTTTTTTCTACACAGCCGGATCACGCTCCTTTCTTCAGCGAGGTCAAGACACACAGCCAAAGTCCGATAACAAAGACATACTCGGGTTCCCCCAGGAGTCCCCCGGAGCCATCTTTTCCAGAGCGGCTCCCAGAGACTCTGAAACGCTGTCGGCCACACGGGCACAAACAACAGCGAAGCCTGTGTGGAGCTGCACAGAGGCAGCTGTCTCCGTCTCCAGGGGAAGGACAGGAAGGAAAAAAGAAAGCGTCCCCAGAAGTTTTAGTTCAGAGCCGATTCTGCGCAGAGAAGTGAAGCCAACTTTAATGCTCAAGAGCTCCAGGTGACTCCACATCCCAGCGCACAGCGTCTGCGGCCCTGAGCAGATGCTGAACGTCCATTAGGTTTGGTGATTCTGAGGACGGCTGGTTGGACAACGAGCCATGATTTTACCAGTGTTTTACCTTAATCATTCGTTCTTTTCACTTCCGCCGGCAGCTCCTCCAGAGTCAAACCGATCTAAGGAATGTCATGATTAGCTGTGAAGCAAAACGAGCCTCTTGAGGAGACTTTGCTTTAAAAGAAGCATAAACAACGAATGCATAACGCTGGCAGGCTGAAGATATGCAGAGAGGATGCTTTATTGATCGGCTGTCACTGATGCAGAACCAAGTAAATATATGTTCTGGAGGACACCAGGAATTAGAGCTCAAAAAAAAAGGAAAAGAAATCACAAAGCATACACCGTGGCTGTAAGATATCTGCTAGATTAAGCTGTCGAAGGAATGGACGCCTGATTTCTTGCCCGATTGACTGACTGTGGAGCGGAGTAAATCTTCAATATCCCACGGGACCGCTTTACTGTGCGCCCAGGAATCGGGAAAATGGCCGACATAAAACTGAATTGTAAAATACTGACAAGTTAAATGAAGCCGTGTACGGAGAGGCTGACTGGCTGACTTAGCGGCGGGTACTCACGCTGGCAGCTGCCCCCGTTGGTCGGATCGCCGTAGAAGCCGGAGATGCAGCTCTCGCAGTGCCGGCCGGTCGTCAGGTCCTCGCACTTCTCGCACACGCTCTCGTTGACGCACTGGCTGTGACCGTTACACTGACAAGCTGCCAAAGAACAAACAGAAAAAAGGCTTGAGTAAACAGCCTCGGGCACAAACATTAACGAATCTGTTTGTTAATTTTCAAGCACAGGCAGAGACGTGAGGTCTGGGATCTGGATGAGGTCTGAACCCTCGCTGGAGCTGCATGTGAGGTCCTCGTGACAAACGGTGTTACTCTGATACGGTCTGCGCCTGTCAGGGTTATCTGTCAAGATTTACTGCACACATCTATTAAACTGAGAGAGGAACCACAGCGGCTCACTGGAAACGGTTCCTGTTAGTTTAATCTGTGAGTGGGAAATCACTTTCAGACTGTAAGACAATGAAGTAGGACCATGAAGCCCGGCTCGGGCTGCAGGAGGAGGAGGAGAAATATGGTCCCTGGTCTGGACCCCGGCTTGGCTCAGATCATCCAGTCATGTGACGGTTCACAGATCCAGTCTCAAACCTCCTGAAGTGCTCCAAACTCATGAGGGCCGCCCCGATAGTTTCAAACATGTTTGATATGTAGGAGTTAAAATCTGGATGATTACATCTTTACTCTCTGAGCGGGACCCAAACAGCCAATGAGAGAGCCGGGTCCCGGAGCAGCTGATGATGTTGCCAAGCAACAGCAAGCATTCTAGCCCTTGAGGCTAACGCTAGCGAGCAGACTCCTGCTGACAGATATTAAAGCTGACGGTTAAAATCTCACCTCCAGGTGTGGCTGAAGAAGAGAGAACCTGTGCTGACGGCGTCTCCTCAACATGTTCTTGTTTACTCTTCTGCCTGTTTCCTTCCCTGCAAAGCTTCACCACAGCAAGCTGCTGCCCCACGTCTCCATGTTGCCTACATCTGCATCTCCGTGAGGTCACGTGGGAGAGATCAGCTGACACGGCGCACTGCTCCCCGCCGTTTGATAATCTTAACATCCTGTCGAGTGTGATGCGCCGTTATTCAAATCTTGTGTGTGTGCATGTTTGAGATTCGAGAGAAGTGCATCTGTGACGTTTCTCCTCATGCAGCCCGGCTGCAGAATTGGCGAGGATTGTAAAACTCCTGCAGTCTGAGCCCGGCTTTACGGGGGCACTTCAACGATTTCACACGAGGATCTGCTCGCTCGTCACGAGGACAGCCGTTGAGCCTGAGAAAACAGCTGCATCGTGCTTTCTTTGGCTCTGACAGGAGGCTTTCAAAATTAAAAAAAACAACGCTGATGGGTTAACTCAGCTTGGGCTTTGGATTTGTTTCTGTGTTTTTAAACCTACATGAGAAACTGGACATCGGGGCGCGTCACAGGAAGTGTAGGATTCACTGGAGTTTGAGCCATACTGAAGACTAAAAGTCATGATATCTCGCCATCTGCTGCTTTGATTCTGACCTTTTTCCAGTGTCTCTTGTGAGTTTCTGATCTTTATGAAAGTGAAATACTTAACTGTTCTTTGAAAATGACGTTTATTTTGGAAGCCCCTTCAGAGCTATTAAAAAAAATCACCTTTGTACTTCTCATGGCACGCAAACTGACCTCCATGTGGAAAACTGGTGAAGTCTTGAAGTGTAAATACATTTCCAGACATAGCACTTCTTCAATACATTAAAAGAAATCATTACTTTCATATTAGCGCCATCTCAGATGAATTCTTCCCTACCTGGGCAGTGGATGAAGGACCAGTTGTATTTGGCCTCGCTGGGGCACATGCTGGCGTTGAGGGCAGGCTGGGGGTTGGCGGGCAGGCCGGGGAGGGTGGACGGGGCCGGCACGGAGGTCTGGAAGGGCCCGCGATACGAGCCCTCGATGCACTGACCTTTGCCCGTGTTGCTGGGGTCGGTGCACCAACCGCAGCCCGGCTGGTCCAGACACTGGCCACATGTTCTATACCCAGAGCAGTTCTCCGCTGCAGCGAAAACCACGCAGGGTATTAAAGACTGTCAGGTCTGATATCAGTATTGCTGTTGAGAGTCAATACTTTGTCTTTTTAAAATCCACCTGTCGCATAAAAACAGAGCCGTCAGTGCTTCCAGAGTCAGCTAACTCGTGCTTCCCAGTCGCTTTTTTGTTATTTCATCTACACTGTCGTGCTTTATAATAAAGCTAAAACATGTTGCACTTGCTCCGGTAACTACTAATCAATCAATTACTGCCCTTTGAAACTAAGGTGGCAGCGTTAGCACAGCCCCATCAATAAAGGGATAAGAGTAAGTTTGTTGCTGGGCGTTAAGGGTCCAGCCTTTTGAAAAGTTTTAATTAGCAACACAACTGCTCAGCCACTGCCTCTCTCCACCTGCTCTCCATAGATATTTACCTACATTTGAATTCCTAACTCTCAGCCCCCCCGGGGGGTTTCTCTGCCTATGGCTGTAAGCAACAGTTTGTACTTAATTGACCTGCCAGGTTAAATAAATGAAACTGTTTTCTGCTGCGCCGCACAAAAACAAAGCAGCAGCCGGAGAGCGAGTTATCAAACGACTAAAGCAGATTATTAATCCCCATCTCATCTGCAGGAGAGGCCACAGTTTAATGTGCTGGGCTAAATGAAGGTCAAAAACACAAACATTTAGAGATGCTCTGCTCCAGAGAGCCACGCTTACTGAACACGTCGCCTTTTAGGGTCTTCTGATGAAGTCTGATGAAGATCGCTACACATGCTCAAGTGGTTAAGAACATTAGCTGCAACCGGAGCGTTACGTGAGCGGACTTCAGATTTACGCCTTTACTTTGAGTTTTCCTCCTCTCGTAGATCGAAGCTCGTGAATCCTGTCTGGTTACGCATGCAGGCGCTGCAGCTCAATCGGAGGTTTAAACGGCGCGCTGCAGTGTACTAGCGTTTCTCTCATGCTAGCGACGGCGATTTGTTTGAAATGCATGGAGAAATCTGTGGGTGCTTAAAAGTAAACAGTTTCTATCATCAGTGGAGTTCGACTCGTTTAATGCCAAGGCTGCAAAAGCAAACGCCGCAGAGAGGTTTGTGCACTGAGGTAGGATGAAATCAATCCTCCATTTCCCAAGAAGGTGCCTGAAAACGAGCGAGCGATTTGGTTCTAATCAAGAGGAAAATCCCTAAAAGAAAAGCTTCCATTCAACAAGTAAATATTCAGATGTTACTGGAAACTCAATCCACTATACATGAGGACATGCCTGCATGTAGACACTCAGCTGCACTGACTCAGAGCGCGTTCACACGTAGCTTGTTTGGAACCTGGAGCGCTTCACCTGCAGGGCTGGTTCTGCATGTGGGCCACCTGAAGAACTATTCTCATGCAAGTCTACAATTAGCATTTAGCAATGCACGCTGCTGGTGTTCCACAATGAAGAGGAAAAGACGCCGGAGGACGGAGTGTTTTCAGGAGAAACTCCTCTGTAATAAACAATAAGTAATTTGTTACTTGTTGTGTTTGGAGTGCCTCAATAAACTGTGAACTCCTCGTATCATTTACAAAGGAACACCCGACACCTCTACTACGAACACGGATGCACTCAATGCCCAAAATAGCGACGGCAGAAGGACAATGTCTCGCCACAGGGTTTTTAAATAACTTCTTCTGAGATCACTTCTGTATTCTAATAAATGTCTCGGAGGGTTTTACTCTGTTATGAAAGAGCCTGAACGGAATAAATTACAATTTTCTGTATTACATGTAATGATGTAATAACAGGAAATGATTTTCACACTTCTGGTGTGGTTTGACAAAATAAAAGAATCACAAAGATCGTCAATATTAAGCATGTGAATTAATCTGAGAGATGTCTTACGTGGACAGCTGTTCATGGTGTACCACTCCATGCACTGTCCGAAGGGGAAGGAGGCCACGTAGGCGTTGGAGTCGACGCACTGCTTCATGTTGCTGCACCACATGCACTCGGAGCTGCTGCTGGTGCACTCGCTGCAGGTGGTCCTCATGGCGCACGGCGTCCGACACTGCTTGGCGCTGTGGTTGGCTGCGGAGGAACGTTTTTCAACAAGTTTAGGAGCGAGCGCGTAGATTTTCAGCACGGACCAGAGGGAGTCAAAGCTCCTCTGCTGATGGTCTCCTGCTGAGCTCGACTGGAAGTGATCAACAACGTGTTACTGCTGCACACCACCGAGGCAAAAACAAATAAAAGGTTGTAACGTTGATCTTCAAATACTTCCTGGTGGCTCAAACGTTCAGAATTTTGGACTTGCTAGCCACAGCTAACGTAGAATGCTAACAGACATGACGATCCGTCCCTGCTGAAATCAGTCTATTCTGTGTCTAGGCTGTCTCACAAGGCCGGGACAGAAAAACTAGCGTGTCAGAACTTTTGGCTTCAAGATGTTGACATTCTACCATTTTCAGTCCTTCATGTCTTTGTCCCCATCTGCCACGTTAGCTTAGCATGTCATGAAAGGCCGCAGGCTACGATTGGTCAGCGTTCAAAGCGTAGTCTGACATTTGTCTCACGGCAGGAACTCATTTGACTGAACGTCTCAAAATCCAGTCTGAGCTCAGCGTTAGATGTTTATATAAAATGAACATATGTTAACATTTGAGCCCACCTGGCCGCTCACACACGCTGCCGTTCACCGGGTTGATGCAGGTCTGCGCCTTCAGTCCGCTGGACGCCGGCTCGGCCAGGTAGCCGCAGAAGCCGGCGTCGCTCGGCTCGCCGGGCAGCCACTGCAGGGTGGTGTTGGTGAAGGGCGACATGTCCTCCCAGCACCAGTACGACACGTTGATCTTCCTGAGCCCCACCCAGGGCGTCACTGTGGCTTTGTACTGCAAACACACAAGTCAGGAGGAGGGTTTCACACAGTCCTCTTTAAAAACTCATCGCTCCTCCAAGCTGTGACCTCTCAACCATCTCTGGTCATAACAGAGGAAAACCTTTATAACGGAGTGTTTGTTCGCTCACCTTTTCACTTTAAGGGCTGGAAAAAAGGTTGAGAGCAACAAATTAAGTGCTGATTACTCACTAATGGGACATCTGATGAAAATCCAAAACAGATTTAGAAGTTTTTTTGGCCTGATCACGAGCAACAAAAAGGAGCAATATTTCATCAGTACTGACATAAATCCCCGGCCTGACTGAGCTGCTATAAAAGCTGCTTTACTTCACTTGACTTGGGAGGCTCTGTTATCCATCCCATCTCTAATCAATGGCCGCGCTGTTGCAGTCGTAGTAAACAAAGAGAGCTCGATCTCTCTCAGACGTGGGTCGAATTACTGTTCCATCGGGATTTAATTGCTTTTCCTGGATTGATGGATCCTGTCTGGAAATAGTGGGAACTGCTAAAGAGCACAAACAGTGTCGATATACGACTCGTGAAGCGTGTTTCAGAGTCTCTGCGCTCGCTCGGCATCTTACTGTCGAACCCGACAGCTTGAACATTAATCCAGAGAAGTTTGGTTTAATTCTTCATCTTTACACACACACTGACCAACAAGTGAATTTAGAGCAGCAGGGGAAATCTAAATGATTTCATTAGCATGGATGGAAAACGCTCATCAATTCCAGAACGATCTGAGGGATCGTACGTGGTTTACATTTCTGCACGGGCGGCTTCGCTGATGGACGCAGAAACCAAAGCAGGCTGCAGCTGTACACGACGCCATGTTTGAGCTCAGCGGACTGTTAGAGCTGTGCTCTCTGACACACTCGGGATTATGCAACACTTTCAGTGAACCGTGGAGACGCAGAGTGAAATATTTAGACAAATTCAGCTGTGATTAGGCCAATAACGAGCCCCTCGCCATAGAAAAAAGCGCCTATTAATTAAGAAAATGTGGTATTATGAGCTCTATCTTAGCAGAGGCCTTTTTGTCGAGGCCTTTCTGGACATTTCAGGGCTGCGATTAGCAATTGTTTTTATTCTAGTTTATTCTGCACCCTATTTTGTGAGTAATCAACTGATTGATTAATCATCTAGGGTGAAAAAAGCCGACTGCAGAGGCCAGAGTGAGGTGTGGTCTCAAATCTTACGATGATTTAGAAAGAAAAGCAGATAATCCTCCCCTCACAGAAGCTGGCACCAGAGAGCGTTTGGTTTGTCGTCATCGTGAATTAACATTTGGAAATCAAGTTTAATCAGGCTGCTCGACTCTGCAGCTGAGAGTCTTCATTTAAACCTCAAACCAACACTCTCACTCGATCCAGCGTACAGTGAGTATATTGCATGTAGAAGCTTATGCTGGATTTCTTGATTGTCAACATCACAAGGCGCCAGGAATAAAAGGGAGCAGGATCAAAGCTACAAGGCTAAACACACATCTTCAAAGACAAACACGTTCAGGGTTTCTTCAGTCGAGCGTGTGCGCTGCTTCTCTCACACCCAGCCAACTGCTGCTGCAAACGCTGCTTTTTCTGTGTGTGTCACAGCGCTGCACGTGACCCCGTATGTGCAGCCGTGGGACCAGCGTGCGGTGACGTACGCGGCGACCTGCGATGGTCACTCGATTGGTGGGATAGATTTCTGCACGTTTGCTCTAACGGAGCGAGGAAGAGACGTCTGAGCTCCCAGGAAAGGACCTGTTAACGGAAGATTTGTTTCACGGTCGCTGATCCAAAAATTACAGACAAAAGAGCCGAAGCAGAGCTCACCTGCGGATGGAAAGAGCTTTCAAAGGAGGGAAACTACCACAAAGACATCTGAGATAAGGCGGTAAATAAAGATGGTTTCTTTGTGCACGTTTGGAGTCTGTCTCAGCTCTTCCTCTCTTTGGTCTGTGCTCATGAACCTCTGCTTCAACACGGTCATAATGCGTCAGAGAGGAGTCTCTATGAGCAGCTGCTGTGATGTTGATGTGATCTTCTTCCAGGATTTATCCAGTTCATCTCCACCACTCTTTGTGCGGCTCGGCTGTTATCTTATTCGCCGCTGGTGTGACGACCCAATTTCCCCACGGAGGACACTTAACTTCCTCTAATGTGATAACGAATACCCGCCCCCTCCTCCTTACCACCACGCTCATGATCTGCAGCTCCTTCAGGACAAAGTCCACCTTCTTCTGCGTGGTCAGCGAGGCCAGGACGGCGTTGTGGCTCCGGCAGGCCAGCTTGGCGTTGTCGTACGTGTCCTTCGCCGTGATGAACTTCAGACACGAGTTGCCCACCAGGTGCCAGCTTTCACCGCACACGTTTTCTGGAACGGAGGGAAGAGACGAGGAGCTGGTTGGTGCTACAGACGCTGCAGGTCGTAAACCGGCAGCAGGTCAACGAGCCGAACTGAGATCTGTCTTTTTTGGTTATCCTCCTTCATTATCTGTACGTCTGTCAATATTTTTTCATCACCGTGAACCCTTAAAACTCACAGCCCTTCAAACAAGCAGCGCCTACTTGCAACGTCTCATAAGAGTTGTGATGAGCGAGCAGCTCGGGCCTCAACACTGAATTTCATAGATTTCAAACGTCTGAAGAGGAAAAACAATCCAGCGTTTCACAAGAAATCTGAGGCAATTCTGAAAGAGTGTTTTCTCTTCTCTATCACCACTTTAATCTTCCAGCCTCTTGTTATATGAGACCCAGAGGCTCGGAGTCACTGCCCAGAAGGCTCAGTGTGACTGTAAAATATAAGAGGGTTAACTATATCAATGTCACCCTAAAACCTACCCGGCAACACGGTGCTGTGCTGTGAGGTTTGGAATTAAAATGAACATCTGTGTAAATGACAGCCAGGTTGCAGAAGGGGTCGTGACGCAGCTCATTTTCCAAATACGAACATGCACAGGTGACAGGTACCTGGCAGCGAGATGCACTCCTGGTTCCGAAGTTCCCACTGGCAGTTCTGGTCCACAGCGCAGCTCTTGCAGCTGGTTTTCTTGTTGCACACGTATGAGGGGTTGTCCTTGGGGCAAACTTCGTACTCCCCAATGGCCCCCTGGGGAGAGGAAGAGGAAATAACAGGCGTCAGAGCACCTCATTACACTTCATGCTGCATAAATGACAGCCGTTCATATGACGCATGAACTGTTACTTCGGTATGAGTTTCATGAGGAGGACGCAGCGCTTTCCAGATTCATGAGGCTTTCACGGAGAAAGATGGAAGTCTTTGAGGACATAATGAGAAAGAATCTTATTATGTCCAAAATGAAAAGAGTTTTTTTTGTCTGACAATGCAGCTGTTTGAGGAGAAAGGCGGATTATCACATGAATTAGATTTCCAAATAGCTGCAGTCAGACAGACTGACCCTTATTAATCAAATACTTTAGAAACAAGCACAGATAAGACTCCTGGAGGAGACACATGAACTGTCTCTGGGTGTCGTACTGACTGTAAATAAGTGAGTGACGAATCACAAGTGTGCATCATCAGTGCTTCATATGTGACCTGATCTTTCCCAGTTCATAAGGTGTATGACCCTCAGTGGTCAGTTTCACTGGAAGCGGCTACAGGAAGCCGAGCGTTCATCAATCTGTTCTTCAAAGATCTTGATCAAACATAATAAATAAATAAATCTTAAGGTGACATTTCAGCCTGTGTGGCAAGACAAAGTCATACACTGGTGTCTTTTATTGCAGAGCATTTGGAGTTTTTACTGTTTTCCATCTGAAGGTGAAACGAGGACAAGATCATCCTAATGTCAGGTTTGAAAGCACTGCAGCATGAAGGTTTAAAGGTTCAAAATAACCAATCGATCAGGGTTTCCCCCAGAAAGCTGCCAAACAGAGGTGGTAAGTTCAATTCTCCCTCTTCAAACTGACTTTCCTGCTATAGCTGCGAGTTACTGAAGGACAGCCTGTAAAGCTTTCTCTGCTGGTGGTGGACACGCAGTTAGCTGTGGTTGGAGTTAGCAGGGTTAGCGTCGTCGGCGTGGTCGGTTTTCTTACCGAGGCGGAGGTGCAGTTGCTTCCCAGAGACACACACTGCACTGAACACCACTGGCAGCCGTTGGTGTTTGCAGTGCAGCTGTAGCAGTCTGTGTACTGGTCACACCTCTCGTTATCAGCATCTGCCAAGCGTGGAATCAAAGAACAGTGAGTATGACAGATGTGAGAGTTTGCCCACTTTCTCCTCGTTATTGCTTGTTCCCATTTTAAATTAGTAGTTGGAACTTAAGTGTTCAGTGTTAATCTACGAAAGCACAGGGAATTTATTGAGTTCTTTCTCATCTCTTCTTCTTCTTTGGTAGTTTTAAGTCATTGGGATTCTGCCGCGCACAGATCAGTCAACACTTCCTGATCAGGACGTTTCTTCTGGGGAAACTGGGGCAGGCCGACTGCCAGACAGCAGCGGAGCACAAAGGCCTCCCTGGTATTAAATGTGCCTTAAAGATATTCCGGGGCGCAGTTTCCATCTGCCGGCGCTTCTGGAGACGCCGACGCCGGAAAATGAGCCTGCCGCGACGGAGAGGGCGAGGAATGTTTGTGATAAATGGCAGCAAACAGAAGAGAATTCTCAGCAGGAAGCGGAAAGACCTGGCTGAACTGTCCCCAATGATTACCGCGCACACACACACACACACACACACACACACACACACACAAACACACACACGTTTATATAGAGGGCAGTAGAACCTGAGAACTGGGACACGCTGTCATTCGCTGTCGTACTCAGTTGTGAAATGTGTTTATAGGACAAAACACACATACATACGTACACACACGTGCACACACACTCAGCAAGGCAGCATCTAACAATCAATGATCATTATGAACGTGTTTTTGGATGCAAACACGGATAAATCGATGACATCAGCACAGGAAATGGGTCGTTTTCTTTTCATTGGTGATTCATCTGCTGCTTATTTCAACTGAACGGCAGAAAATCTTGAAATATGCCAAGATGGAGCTCAAGGTGGTGTTTTAGAATATCCTGACCAACAGTTCAGATATCAAATATGTTGCCATTTTGGCTTGAACGACACAAAAACGTGATCAAAAAACAGCACACACACATGCACACACACACACACTCTGGCTCTGATTTGCAAGGCTGGCTCGACAGACCCGTCTATGCACGCCATCAGGCCTCAGTGTGGCGAATGCAGATGAGCTCTGCAGACACTCAAGAAAAGACGGCAGGAATCTGAAATCATCTCGGATCGGCTCCGCGTGGCCGACCTGCTCCAAAGCGACGGCGGCGTCACCTACACGATCGTGTGCTGCAGGACGCCGGCAGCTGCGGCGGCTGCTGCTCGGTCGCGACGGCGTTGCTCTCCCAGGGCAGGCAGGTCCCCTGAGTGCTGTTCCAGACGCACTGGATCCCCGGCCAGGCCTGGCCGCAGGACGCCGCGCCGGAGAAGGCCGAGCAGCTGGGCGAGGTGTACATGAGGACGTCACTGAGCAGCAGGCTGTTGAAGCCGCCGAACACGTACATCACGCTGTAAGACAACAGAGCACAGAGGAGGTTAGAGGGCCGCAGGGCGAGGTGGAGCAGAGAGGGAAGGGGCTCAGGAAGTGAGGCGAGCATGCAATGTTCACCAGCTTCGACCTTTTGTGTGCAGTAAGAGCCAGAGAAGCTCAGTGAGAGCGCTCTTCCTCCTCTGTGGGCTTCAACCCATCTTCTAAACCCCCCTGCTGTGTGTGCGTGTGTTTAGATACAGGGTCTAGGCATTTCTGAACATCTTCCTCTGCTGGCCTCTGTTCAGCTGCGGGGATTAGTGTGTGTGCGTGTGTGTGCATGTGTGTGTGTGCGTGTGTGTGCTGGTGGTGGCAGCTGGGCCGGGCGGATGGGTAATTTGCACCAGTCTGATCATAAGTCCCTTCGGATGGCGGAGGGCACACATCAAACTGTTCGCTCTGGACGTCCCGCTGAGCTCACGGATCGGGAGGAGGAGAGCGCGGGACCACATGAAAGAGGAGCAAAGGACGAGCCAGACAGCGAGAGGATGTGTGGAGACGCGTCGGCTCACCCAAATTACCGAACACATTTTCTCATTAGAGTTAATTCAGTTAACGAAAGCTCGTCACTGATCTCTAACTGCGACTGGACAACGCGCAAAACTGCAAGGCTTAGATGCAACCAGAAAATATGAAAACTTAACCAAAATCTTTATTTTCACAGACAAAAAAATCCAGCTCACAATGAGCAGAGTCGGGACTCAGAGTGACTTAGATCAACAGAAAGGAACGAGCTGATCTTTAGGCCCATTTTTACAATGAGGCCGAGAATGAACCGAACGCTTTGAGAGAACGCGGCCTGAAAATAGAGACGCATTAAGGCTCTAAAACGGTTGCTGGTGAGGTCTGAACAGACGCTTTGAGACCGCAAAGGGCTTAAAAAGAGCCTGATTCTGATGAATGAATGGACAGATGAATGGATGACAGGATGTACTGTACCAATTACAGCCATAACCTTCAAAGAAAGCAGAAACACACAACAAAATAACTAATATAAACGATAATACGTGATAAAAATATGAGCGGGACAGTGACGCGCAGATGCAGTTTTGCAGTTTCTCAAAAGGAGTTTCTATTAGAGATGTACAGGAAGTCACTGAGGAGGTAAGAGGAGTTTAAAGGAAGCCTGTTTCGGATCGTACGGGGCCTTGGCGGCGAAAGCACTCCTCGCTCTCTCCTTTAGCTTTAAGTCCACACCAGGGGATTGCTCGCAGAGTTTTGTAGCAGCGTAGCTACATGTGGGCAAAGAAAGCTCACAAATCTATGTTGGAGCCAGACCTTGGAGTGCTTTAAAAGAGGAGTAAAACCTTAAAAATCGATTCCGAATTCATCTGGAGGCCAATGCAAAGAGGCTGTAAACGGGGGTTACAGTGCAGCGCCGAGGGTGACGTCACTGTGTTTGACTCACTGATGAGTGAGCAACGAAGGTTTCCTCCATATTTTCTTGCATCGCGAGTATTTTCCCTTCAACAAACATGCAAACTGAAACTTAACTTTGAAGAACTTCTGAGAGTTCAATGTTGAGAATACTTTCGCGTTATCCTCCGTGTGAGGCGAGGAACAAGAAAGAAGTCAGTGAAGATCGGCTGACCGCAGGTGTGTTTACACGTATGCATGTTTTGTGAGCACGTGTTGCATAGAAGGTACAGATTGCCTTTCTAACATTGTTGTTAAAGAAATTCAACATGCCATTTTTCTTCTTTGTGGCTTTCTAACTACATTAACTGCACAAAAGACACTTCTGAGTTCCCCCTGCTCATAGCCGTGATTGTTCCGTTTCCACGGAGGTGAAGGCGAGGACGAGGCCACGCTGAGCAAAAACGCGACGGGAGCAAAAAAACGACTGGAACGGAGTTCAGAGGGTTCATAAGGAAAGATAAGATAAAACTTTACTGATGCCGCGGCGGGGGAATCTTCTTGTTGCAAAAGCAAGAATAAAAATGGAGATGTGGACAATAAAAAGGGATACAGAACAAACCAACAGATGCACATTAGATACAAACAGAGCTCAAAGGTGATGCTGCCTTGAGAAGGACGGCTCGGCCTGAGGACGTGAGGACTGTGGCTTTAGAGTAAAAGGCAGCTGCACACCCACAAGTGACCAAAGAAACACACAAAAAGCCAAAAAAACACACAGAAACAAAGAAAAGAGGTCGGAGCTGCTGTAACGAGCAGCGCCATCTTGAAATTAAGTGTGACCAACGTCCTCTCCTTCTCGCCCTCTTCCATCTGTACTGTGACGTGTCTTTGACCTCTCCTCACCAAACACGCTCTCTGCTCTAACTTCTGCCTTCGCCGTGCGGGTCTGGACGAACGAGCGAACGGACGCACTCTTCACTCTAAACCGCTCCGGAGGAACAGGAGTCGTCGGCGAGGCCGGTGATTCGTGTTTATGTTTGATGTGTTTCTCTACAACAGGATGTAGAATTCAATATGGATGGCTGCGTCTTGCTCTGCTGGCAGTGCAGATAATACTTACAGATGAGTCATCCCTTCTGGCCGCAGCACCATCACAATCTATTCATATCTCACACTAATAATGAAATGTCATGTATGAACGCACAAAGGATTATTTTCTGAGGTAACAAGGTTTCTTTCAGCGATTCTGTCTCTGTCACTTGTCCTTGCTTCCAAGTGTTTGCCTCTTCCCCGACGCTGCCACAGACTTTATATTGTGTGGCTTGAAAGCAATATTTTCCTTTGTTAAGTCCGCATGTGGATTTCAGAGTTAGAAGACTGGAAAAAAAGCAGCGCGCAACAATTCCCACTTTGCTTTTGTGAGTACATAAGAATCAAGAATGAGGCGTTTTCAGTCTGAACGCATATCCAGTTTGGGAAAATGACTCTGAGACCACCTGCACTCTGGAAACTCGACCAGTCGGTTTGGAAATAATCAAAATCGATGTTCATTATCGCAGTATGCAGATGAAAATAGTCGGGATTTGAAGTCGGCTCGTGTTGATTTTGAGATCTTTGAACTTTCTGTGTGAAATTCAACACCTCTGTTCCGGCCAAGGTTTCAATTCACCACTTCAGAGCCCGTAATGAGCGATCTGTTTTAATCACTTTCCCAGCAAACAGCTGACATCTCACTGCAGTTTAATACATATTTCCCTTTTTCCCCTCAAACAGCGTCTCCTGAGCGCGTGCAGCTTGCGGGCTGTTCCTACTGTACGCTCGCGTTGGAGATGTGATCATGAATAAAAGAACCAAAAGGAACGAAGGAAAGTGTAATTTCCCTCTAGAAAAGCTCCCTTAATGTAAAACTTATTTACATCTGATGCAGATACGTAGTGAGCACGTTTGTTTATGTAACACATTCCGCTTCAGCGTGCCTTTAAATAAAACGGGTGCATAATTAAAGGCGCGTGGGCCTCGGCGGGTACGCGGCCTGTCGCTCTGGTTTGCATGCACTCAAGAAAAAGGGTTACGGAGAGAAATCAGGTTAAGACGGGAAAGCTGAACACGTGTCCACGCACTGCAGAAACCGACTCACTGGAACGTTTTCAGAGACTCCACCGGCACGCCGTCACATTCTGGCTGCGTCCTCTGCAGGGAAGCCTTTCAGAGGTGGAGCATTTTGCCGATTTGGTCATTTTTCCTTTTCCTCCTACCGTGGGAAAGCAGGCTACGCAGCTCAGATGTTTCCTTCTTGTCCGTTTTAAAAGCATTTGATGCTGACATCTGCTCACGAGTATGCACGGGGTGTTTTATTTTGAAAGGCGACAGGATTCTCTAGGACGTCCCTGTGCCTGACTTCCTGCCTGCCTGGCTCGATCTGCTCTGTGCTGATTGATGCATAAATTATTAATAAATTATTTGCTGTTCTGATCGTCTGTAAAATGACTTTTCAGAGTAAGACTAGTTTAGCCGGCCTCAGCAGCTTTAATCAGTCTGATGATAATCACTTAACGCTGACCTGTTGGTACCAAGCCTATGCATATACATATATTTTTATATACTTGATTGTTTATTGTTGATTTTTTATTTTCTATTTTCTATTCCTTTCTTTGTCTTCTTTTATATTCCTGCTATTATTGCTGCTGCCTGTCACACCCTAATTTCCCCTATGGGCGATTAATAAAGTGTTACCTTATCTTATCTTAACATTATGAATATGTTGAAATCATGACAAGATTACAAACTTATCCTTTGTTTTGTATTATCTTATTTGTTTTTCCATTGCGTTTAGTATTTTAGCCACTTAAGGAAATCCATTCAGTTCATATTACCCATAAAGCCTTGAAGTGAAGCACTCTGCTTCCAGCTAAGTGCTGCATGAATGATCACCTGTCACTGAAGACCGCCGAGTGTCCGAAGCGATTGACGTCGTGGTAGAGGTCCGGCCGAGGCAGCACTGTCCACTCATCGCACGCTGGAATGAGAAGAAGACACACAGAGGTCAAACTGATGACCTGCTCCCACATATTAAATCATACAGTCTTCGGCAGGTGGAAACTCGGCTGACATGCCACGAGCGGTTAGCGAGACCTTTAACAGCTCGTAACCTCGTGTCAATCATCGAGCCAGCCAGGAAGCGTCCTTGAGCGGGGAAAGGCAGCCAGGCATGCGTGTCTCTGGCATGTGAAAGGAAACACACTCATAAAACACGGTCTCACACGAGGCCTCCGGTATTCAGAGCGAGCAGCTCGTGGACAAACTCCTCTGCTGGAGCTTCATGTCTAAGCTTGGCGACCCGCAAATGTTGAAGCTAAACGTAATGAGACCCGATGAGGGGTTTCAAAGGATACGTCGACGAGCAGATTCGCTACTGGATCAGAAGATTAAATGATAAGACGTGTCTGATCTGACCTCCCTCCCAATGCTGATGGACCCAACAGGTATGAGACAGCCCTGAGCTGAAGCACGCAGGTGCATCCTAAGCACTGATGCAGTGATCTGCAAGTCAAGTGACAGCTAGACGTGTAGGTTACAATCAGGCCCGATTTAAGTTGTTTAGCCCTGCAGACTGCTTTGTTTTGTCACCCTTCAAAATGATGCCAGGTCTCCTTATAATCCTCTATCAAAGCATGTGGCCTTCAGGCGGGCATGCACTGGAAGCACTGCAACAGGTTCTTGTACTCTAAGTACTTTGAATGCACAAAAATCTTGGGACCCAGGAAACCTTTTAAGGGATTCTGTGCAACACCCTTGAGTCCCTCAGCTAAGGAGAACTCGAGCTATAAGTGCCATACTTACCCTGACCTCCAGGCTGGGAACCTCTGGTTTGGATGTCTACGTAAGACATAACGGCTGGTTCAACATTAATCTAATCACTACTGCTGTGGTGTGTCAGCGAGATGTCAGAAAACGTTCACTTTGACAACATTTAGCCCGGTTTGAACCCAGATCTCCTGTCCTCTAAATCATCAAGCCAGCGCTTGCTGGGTAGAGAAATGATCAGATCTGGTCCTGGATTCCTTTCCTTTGTTTTTTAAATGAAGCTCCAGCAGTGTGTGACAGCGCACGCCTCATCAGGAGTCTGTGCAAACCACGGAAACAACACAAACAACAAAGAGCGACGGCCTGAAAGTCAAAGCTGCAGGAAAACAGAGCAGCGTCTGCAGTGCATCACCTTCAGTCAGTACAATGCAGTGCAAGTCATCACGGCCTCCCAGAGGAGAGACTGACATCTGCGAGAGCGCCACGTTCGCAGGTAGACGCTGCCCTCTGCTGCCACGCAGCGGTACTGCAGGTGTTGTGGAGCATTGGCCCTCAGTGTGGGGGATTTATTATGACACCATCCACCAATATCGGGATGGCGGACGGCCCTTAAATTCTGCGCTCTAATTGAGTTCAGCTTGTTAAGGCGGGGCGATTAGTCCTCGATGCTCAGCCCATCTCGACTGTAATTACCAGACAATTACAGAGCAGCTGCTGCTGACACCGACCCTGCAGCTGTCTGGTGGGGGAGAGGAAAATAGTCTACTAGTCCTTTCTGTCCAATTACAAAATCATACAGAGGATGAGGAGTGGCAGGAAGGAGGGTGGGGGGGGGGGGGGGTCAGAGCTGAGGGAGGGGAAAACAAATACCTGAAGTTTTTAATTCTTAAGTTCCACTCGAATGCGAACTCTCCGGGGAAATCATGAAAACAATTTGTTTCCAGCAGTGACTGGTGTGAGATGAGTTAGTCCCATTATGCCAATCAAGCGCAGACGTGTGAAAACATACATGTATAAATGGGACAGTATGTCGAGATTTAAACTGATGTGATGCCTCCACATGTGCTGCTGCGGCCATCGTCTGCCTGACGGACAGAAAAAAGGGGGACATTTGTTGCGGATGGTTCAGTCCCAACAGGGAGGGGAGAGGAGGTGGTGGGGGAGGGTGCTTGTGCCCCCTCAGATTGTAATTTCGCCTCCTGTCAATCATCGTCGTAATGACACAGAAAAACAGAACGTCCTGGGGCCGTTCGGCGGCCTGCGGGGAATTCTGCCTCCCATCCAGACAGACTGAAGCCTCCCATTAATGAGCAGCTTATGACAGCACTGCGGAAGGAGGCCGACTCAATTTACAACAGCGTGGAGTTAACAAAATGAGGATGCCAATATGCTTTCTGACAAAGCTGCGCTAACTTCCATTAGGACACATCAGAGAACTTTAAATGGGATTATAATTAGAAAGCAAAAAAGTACGCCATCAATCAACCTCTCGTCATATTTAAGTAATAAATAGAGGCGAAAAGTGTTTTCTATCCCAGGCTCGGCCTCTTCCTCATGCAGACACACATGGAGGAGCCGTTCTGTACCACCCTGTCTGCTGCTGAACAGCTGTGTTGTATAAACTGAGGGTTAAGCATCTTGATTAAGGGCTCCTTAGCAGTAAAAAGAGGAGAGCACACGAGCAAACAGAAGAATACACATTAGAGACTTTCCAAAGAAAGCGGCTGCATTATGAAGCTGTGACGCTTTGCATTTACCTTCACCCAGAAATCCTCAAGAAGTCAAGTGTGAGCTGCAGCTCGACGGGATTTCTATAAAATCTGCCAGTTTTCACCTAAAGACATGACTTTCCTTTACGGTGCTAATATGAATAAAACAGACACCCGGCACTCTAATAAAAGAAATCAGACTACTGAACATGAACATAAAATGTGACCACCCGAGCATCTGACGCCAAAAGCCTGCTAGTTTGAAAAGCCTCCACTCTTCTGGTTGCAGCATATTTTGGAAGCCGGCTGCACGGGTTTGCTCCCATTCAGCCTCGAGAGCATCAGTCCGGTCGGCTGCTGATGTTAAGGCCTGGCTCACGGTTGGTGTTCCAGTTCAAATCAGAGGTGCTGGACGGGGTTGAGGTCGAGGCTCTGCGCAGAACAATCAAGTCCTTCAGCACCGAACAGGGAAAACCATTTCATTATGGAGCCGGCTTGAAACAGGGGCTGGGGGAAAGGGTCAGAAACAATGGCCGCTGCCACCAAGTTGGAAATAAATCACTGTCTAAAATATCATGCTATGCTGCAGCATTAGGAGCTAATCCAGACCAGACGAGGGTGTCCACATACTTCTGACCATGTTGTGCGTGTGTGCGTGCGTGTGTGTGTGTGTGAGGGTGATGTGATGTGTGGACTCCAAACACAGAACAGAATTGCCCTCAACAGCAAAGCGTCTTGATTCCAAACTCCAGTCCAGTAAGTTGGATTCAGCTCTCCAGACAACGAGGGCAACCGGCCCTTTCAGCAAAGCACAAGATTAATGTGCGCATGAATAATCCATGGAAACAAAAACAAGAAGCTTCCAACGCGCACTTTAAAACACTGTGTGTGTGTGTGTGTGTGTGTGTGTGTGGAAATGCCACAAATATTAGCGTGAACATGCAAAACCGCTGCACTGCTGGAGAATTTAAGGCGGCATTATTCTGAGCATTATGTATGAAAAGTGGCAGCGGTTTGCAGCTCGTGTACATCGAGTTGCGACATCTGACCTTCGCCTGCTCCAGCGGAGCAGCTCAGCGTCCAACAACAAAACGCTGCACTTGTACTGAGCAGCTCCCAGGTGTGGGTCTGCGCGACTGTGTGAATGCAAAGCAGCTCGGGGCAGGGACGCGAAGAGATCATGCACGCTTAGCAGAAGCAGCCACCGAGGAGGAAGCCCGCCGAGGCTGCTGTTACTGACCCAGGCTGTAGGCCAGGAAGTCGGAGGAGAAGCACTTGGCGCCGTGGCTCATGGACGTGTCGTTGTGCGTGTTTCCTCCAAACACCAGCATCGTCCCGCTCACGATCACGGCGGTGTGGAGGTAACGGAAGAAGCCGCTGTCTCTCAGGACGGTCCTGCACAAACACACGGTGACGGCTGTTATACAAGGCCGCTTAAAAACGAGCCTCATCAAAGCACACAGGCTGCTGCTGGTACCTGGATTCGTGAGTTAAGAGATGCCAAAACTCATTTTTGTTAACATCTCTCTGTATTTATTAGATTTCCTGATGAAATGGTTCTTATCAAATCACTTTCAGTGAAACACACCTGTGTGATTTTTCACCTAATTTGATACAGATGGTTTCATTCTACATTTACATACTTCACAAAAGCTGTACAACATTCCTGCAGCAGCAGCAGCAAAAAGAAAACCTCACCACTTCCTCTTGTCCACGTCCAGCTTGTACAGGTCTCCAGCCAGGCCGTACTTGTTGGCGCTGAAGGCCTTGTAGCCTCCGTGGATGTAGATGGCTCTGGTGCCGGGGTCGAAAACGCTGCTGTGGCCGTAGCCGCCCTGCACCAGCGCGCCATCCGTGGACACCATGCTCCATGTGTTCTTGGCTGGAGGGTCACAAACACATCTTTTAGTTGTCATAACATAACGAACTATGACTGAGAAAAAGAAGGGACGCCACAGCCAGGCTGAGACGGACGATTCAGTTTTCGGTCCCAGCGGGGACGGAGTGGAGGTAATTGCAGCTTAAATCGGTTTACACAAGCAGTTTATTAGTGAAGGAGAGCTAAGCCAATATGATCTTTGTATTATTGCCCCTAAAATGCAAACAAGTATAACAGCAGCATCAGACAGCCGTCAGGTTTATTGGTGATCGTTGAGGAGAGGACATTAACCGAATCACTCCTGTCCATCGGCCACAGCGGCAGGTTAATTCATCCCATTTTCTCAAACAGACTGGCTTTTAGGAGACAATGAGACCTCTAAATTAAGTCTGGCTGCCTGCCAATGAGGTTGGCCGATTTGATGAGCACACCACCCGAGTCTGAAACTCGTTAGCGTCGTCTTAGCGGCCAGTGTTAATTTCCTGTTGTTATAAACTGATATATTTAGGCACCAACACCCAGGCCGGGTTATTAGCCACATGGGAGCAGCGAGAGGTTGGAGGACGTTGCTCTGGTGCGAAGACGACACTGGGACAGTCTGTCTGTCTCTACACGGCGCTGCAGCTTTCTGCTCGTCCCCGTCAGCACAACTCACCGATGTTGTACTCCTGCACCTGGCTGATGTAACCGTACAGAGGACAGTGTCCAAACAGAACCAGCATTATGGGACTGGCCCCCTCCTGGACGGGGGGAACGATGTGGGCCGAGTGTCCCACCACGGCGTACTGGTCCTTGGCCCGCGGGCTCAGGAGGACCCAGGTCTGGTTCTGGATGTGGAAAACCCACAGCTGGCTGGACACATTCCCCGTGGAGTCGATCTTTCCTCCGTACATGTAGATCTTCCCCTGGAGGACACAAAGACGAGCAGTGGACGCGAATTAGGACATGCAGAAGTCCCTTTCAAGAGAGTCCAGATGTTTACAGCACGGAAAGTTAAAATCAGAAGGTTTTTGTTCTGATCATATGTAAAAGAAAAAAATGTTAAGCTTTAGTTTCATAACTTTTCTAAAATAAAAAAATAATAAATTCAGGCAAAGGTGGCAAAAATGAATGTGCATAATAACGATCACCTGTCAGAGGAGACATAAAACATGAGTAACTATTTAAAATATTAATGCTTTCCTGTGCAAAATACTCATTGTTCCAACCAAACCTGATAAAAACATGCTTAAAAGTCTGAAGTGCTGATTTGTCCACACGCTGCTCTCCCCATCAGTATGTAGGAGGCTCATCCAGAGCTGTGATGCACTCGGGCTCATTACCGCCGAAGCAGAGTGTGGTGCAGTTACCCCTCAGGTGATCATGAAGCAGCACTCGAACCAAATCGCATAATGAAACTTAAACACTGCAAAAAACCAAACCAAACCAAAGGGTTCTGCGAGAAATGAAAATCTGAGCACCCGCGACCTTCCATGTGTCCTTGAGGTCTGAATGAAAACACCAGTTTATTATCGTTCCACCAAAAGAGCTGAGGACAGAGCGGAGGCCACTCAGAGAAACATGTCTCCGTGCTGAGAGCCCGTTTCTTGATTTCACTCTGAAGTAAATTAGAAAATGTTCCTCGTGCTCTCGATGAAAGGAGCTGCGACAGGATTGGACGGAGGTCTCCTTGAGGTTGGACACTCGTGTTGTTGTTACTCTGAACAGTTTGTGAGCTTCACCTTTGATTTGTTTGGTTTTGGAAGTCATTTCTTGTGCACATGTGGTTGATTCTCCAGCAAGGACGAGCCTCTATTTTCTGTTAAGTTAGCCTAACAAAACTAATCACGCAGCACGCTGTATTTCTCCTCAGACCTTTCTCATATCGTCTGAGCCAGAGCAGCATTTTCTGAACCCAGGAAAGCAGCAGAAAACTGCTCCATTTCACAAACGCTTGGATTATTCATTTCCAGGCGTCGTGGTTCGGCTTCAGCTTTTTATAAACCGCTGAGGGGATGTGCACTTGAGAGCCCGGACCCCCACATTATCTGTTCTGAGAGACATCAGCTCTATCTGTTACGTATCAAAACTGATTTGATTTCAGATTTGTCTTGCAAGCACGCGTCGACTCGCGAGGCGCATTCCTCCGCCGTGATGCAATTTGAGCTGCGGAGTGTTTGTAATGCACAAAACTCAAACCACAGAGCAGACAGCCTGCGTCTTCCTCTGAATCCTCCTCGCTCTCATTTATTATTCCATCAGTGGCTCCTAACAGTCTTTCTGGCTGAGGAGAAACTGCCTCACCACTTCACTGCAGCATATCAAAGCCCATAGATTTATATATTAGCTCCAGACAACACACGGACGCGACTGAGAGCGTCAATAAAAGCACAGGGAGTTTAGAAGATTTCTGCCAGTGCTTCCATTTAATTCAGTCATCTGGTCTGTTCTCAACCTCTTTTGAACCTTTTCACATCACACTGATTTGGCAGAAACTGCGAATGCATGTAAAATGTACATCAGTAGCAGTGAAATGTACAGTAGAGTCACATGCTGCTGTCTTAGTGTGCGTCCTAGTGTATCCTAGTGTACATCAGAGCAGATGTGGATTTCTCCCTCCCTCCACGTACCTCATGCAGAGCCAGTGAGTGGCCGTATCGTGGCGTGACGGTGTTGACGGAGGGGTCGAGGGTCAGCCAGCTCTTGCTGCTGAGGTTGTACCTGCAGAGAGAGAACAGAAAGGTGTGACGATCCTGACAGCACAGCTTTGAGAAACTCTGCGAGGAGGGTTTTTGCTGGCGAGCACATCCCGACCTCTTTTCATCTCAAACGGTTTACATTTTGAAAACTGTTCAGTCAAGACTTCCTGGATCACTTGAATGCGACAGGACAACCCAGTTCAGCCAGACAGAGGCGCAGCCTGTGGGGAACATTGCTAGAAATGGAAATCTTGACTCGTAACTTCCTCCCTTTTAAAGTTAGTAAGATGCAGAGGAACAATCACGTAACAACGGGCACCTCAGAACAGACATCACGTGAGGCTTGGAGGATGAATTACTGTGCTCTGAGGATACCAGCGTCTGCACAGAGCAGCTCAAAGCACTGGTGAGACATTCAACATACGGAAAATCCAAATCATCTCTTAAAAAGCAGCGAGAAAACGCTCCGGCCAGTAAAACCTCTGCAGAAAAACAAAAGGCAGCGTGAGTGTGCTGTGTTTAGTCTACTGACATGTAAAACATGAGTGAGTATCTAAAGGAACAGTCCAAACATTAGTGAGACTCCTGTATCCTGTCATCCAGCTCGCTTTTCCCCACTGATTTCAGACTTAATGCTAAAGCTAAGCTAACAGCCGATCGATTATATCATCTAAGGTATTGTCCAAACTGCTGACCTATTTCTTTCACTGTTGATGTCGTTTGGAGCTGCACACATGGTGCGACTTTGATGTTTTTTTTATGGGTTGTGCTTATCTTGAAATTTACAAACTGCAGTGGTGGCAGTAAAAAACACGCGCCGCAATCAAGGCTCCAAAGTCGAACGACTTCAAACACCTTGACCCTAAACCAACTGACCTCCTTAAAAAGAGACGGGGAAGGGACGAAATGCGCCTTCACTGAGTTTCTGATCTTTAGGCTAGCTGTATGGTTTTGTTTGACAAACTGAAGAGAAGCATTGCTGTAAGACTGAAACAAGCTAAACAGCTGAACAGGAGATTTACGCTACCGTCAAGGTGAAAAACAGGAAGTTGGTAAAATTCTCCTTTATAGCCTCATATGATACCCTGAGCAGATAAAAAAGGGCCTGCCTGAAACCCATAAATTCAAAATATGAGCCGAGGGAATAAGTGTGACCTTCCTGGGTGGAGTTCGGGGTGAGGAGAGTCAGCCCACCCTGCAATCTTCTGGTTTTAATTACATCCCTCAGTCTGTGCCCAGCTGTGCTTTTACTCGCCGATTTCCAGCAGACAGGAAGTCCTGCGGCTTCTCCCTGACAGCGCTGACAGCCAAGCATTACTTTGGGTATAACAAGCATGCGAGTTAAAAATATTTAAATTTTTGCAGCAGTGTTTCAAAAGCGCATCCCCTGCAGTCGCATAGCAACAGCAGGACTCGTGTCTCGCAGCGCTCTCGGATGAGAAGAGCAGCCCAACGATCGCAATCCGAGGGTAGATGCTCACAGGGGAGAGGACTTACGCTTTGACCATGTGATAGTCGGAGGCGTTGAAGACGTAGCCTCCGATGACCCACATGGTGCCCTGGTCCACCACGGCCTTGTGGGAAGCCCTGGCCAGCCCGGCCTCGGCGTACTCCTCCCGGCTCCAGAAAGACGAGTTGGCAGGCACTGAGACGGAGCAGTCTGGACCTGAGGAGGGAAGGAAGCCAGAGTCAGGGCTCCACGGGAGGCTAAGTGATGCACGAGGCTCTCTTAATTTATTATTTTGCCCTTGTATATGATAAACACGGGCTGCCTTAAGAGAGACAGAAACACACACATAATGAATCAGCGTAAAAACAAACTAGCTTTCTGGTCGGCGAGAAAGTTCTCGCATTAATGGAGGATTAAACTTCCACGGGCTTTATTAGTTCACTTTAATGTGCTGCAGTTCAGCAGAGCGTGCGAGAGCGGGGCCATCTGCTTTCCATGAACCGAGCGTGCAGGTGGGGAAAAAAGAAGAAGATCCATTATTGATTTCATCTCCTGAATTATGAAAGCGAGATGTGAAAGAAAGGGCAGAGGGGTTAAAGAAGCGTTTAAGCCTTCAGATAATAGACTGATTATGCAGGTGTGGAGTGATTCAGCATGAGGACGTAGGTTTTTGAGATGCGAGGTTATTACAGAAGCTGCTTTTGATGTTCGCAGTGATTTAACTTTCCATTAAGGCTTTATGGATATCAGTGGAATGACTGGTTTGAGGACAGACGACCCCGGCCTGAGCTGCCTTCCCGTTACTGGACGGGAACAATAACAGCGGCATAAACCGGAATCGCCTCTGAATGAAGGGAAGAGACTCGGAGACGTTTTTTGGCAAACAGCTGCCGAGTCAGAAATAGAAAGATCGGCCTGCGCCGCGGCGAGCGGTGCGGGTTTGTCCATCTGCAGTCTGCCCGTCCTACCTGATGAAAGGCAGAGACAAAAGCCTGCCTGGAATATAACCAACCGATTAGCGCTATCGCTCCATCTCGCAGCAGAAACAGGATGTTAACAGCTGGGGGAGTTCCTTATTGATCGTTATCAAAACAATGCTGAAGTGGCCACGTGACAGGAAAGGAAGTGTTGTGATTCACTGCGGCAATCAAGGTCACTTTGCCCATTCTGCTTTTTTGTTTTGCTCAGCGGCGGAAAAACAAAATCCCCGGTGGCTAATATTCTTCAATAAGCCTCCAGGATGGCGGAGCAAACAAAACCACCTTTGCACCTCGGTGGCATTTCCATAAATAAGACAAACTTGGCCTCAGCCTCCCTCAAAGATGTAATTTGTTGAAGGCTACGCATCTGTGAAAGAGAGATTAAATGCAAGGCTGGCTTGACTAAACAGGCATCTGTCTCTGCTTTTGCACTGGCTGGCGCAGAAAATGAGTTCATTTGGAAGCTGGCAGCACAGAGTACACTAAGTGTGCTATTCCTCGGCTAACACACCATGACAGGGTAATAAAAGCTAAAGAAAACGCCAGTCTGCTTCTCAACTCCCTCAGCTTTGGTAATTAGATCGTGAGCACACTGAGCTGCTGATATAACTGCAGTTAAATTAAGCCGTTGTCTCTGCTTGTGCAGACTGGCACAGCGGAGCCGTTTAAGAACTAATAGAGCGGTTAAAACGCCCATATGGCCCGATTCAGAAAGGATACAGTGGTGTCAGGTCATCACCGAATAAAAAGACTCCATATTCATGAGTCAACCAAAAGGACGCGGGAGCTGATCCCGCAGGAGGTTCGCGTGAAGTCCGTCAGGTTGCAGCAGATGGATGCTGTGGGGGCAGCAGGAGCCTCAGTAACAGCGGTGGAGGCTTAAAGCTGAAGAGGCGCTGGGTTGAATCAGCAGATAAACAGGCAAAATCTGGACGGATCAAGTCAGCAACACTCTGCTAAACCTCCACCCGCTTCGCTGGAGCTGCTTAGCGCTCAGCTGCACTGGATATTTACTGGGAAGGTTTGTTTTCATTTGTTTCTGGGTACACTGAGGGAGGGATTCACACAGAGGCATTAAACCTGGCCCTGAAATAAGGACTTTTCAACAGATTCCACTATAACACGCTGTTTTCCACTTGGAGACCGTCCCCGTCCCCGTCCCCGTCCCCGTCCCCGTCCCGTCCCCCGGAGGCTCATCAGACAGCACTCCTTCATTAAAACCTAAACATAGTTTTTCTGGCTCTCAGTTACACGTCTTTTACCTAATTATATGAGCTGTGTCCCACTGCACTTTCAGACATCAAGTGGGCGTCGCATCGAGCGCACAATCACATTATTTGAAAACCTCAGTTACACGACAACCATACTGAATTTACGTTTCACTTCTCTTCTCTCATTCGATACGAATCAATTAACAAGTCACACGTGTGGGCGTGCCGCAGGAGTCTGGAAGCAGGCTCGTCATATACGGTCTGCAGCCTTCCGCTGTTCTCAGATCTGCTTTACACTGTGATCCAACAGCTCTGCATCAAACAGGAACGAAGGCTTAAGCGGAGATGTTGCATCTAATCTTCATTTTGTTTACTAGTTAAAGCACCACACCTGCATCCGTAAAGCAGTGCTGAAAACGGGAAGGAGGCACACTGCAGGTCCTTCATGTCCTGTATTAAAGGTGCTTTTAAACCTGGGCCCTGTTTCTATTTGTCAGCAGCACAAAGAAGCACTTTCAGCAGACCTATCCCAAAACGTTGTGCATCTAAAAATACGTAAAAATAGGGTCCGGGTTTAAAAATACCAGCCACTACCCTCTAATAATAGTGGCTGCTCCTTCTGTACAGACCAGGTGAGAAGCTTATTGAAGGCGCTGAGCAGGGTTTGGCGTGTGTGGGCCTGTTGATGACACCGTGGTAATTCAAACCAGCTCAGCGTACGAGACAACGCGCTCGCTGGCAGCCGAAGCGACGCTGCCGCAGTGCCGGCCCACCTTGCCATCCGGTCTTGCAGACGCACGTCTTGCCCTGGCAGACGCCTCTGTCGGGGGAGCCGCAGTCAGCCAGGCAGTACGGGACGTCGCAGGCCGGCCCCTTCCAGCTGACGTCGCACTCGCAGTACACGGAGCCGGTGGAGTTCCCCACGCGACACTCGCCGCGGCCGGAGCAGTTGTTGGGACACGTGTTCACCCTGGGAGGAGGAAACAGAGAGGGAGAGTATAGAGTAAGACTCGAATTCTGCCTGAAATATACACCCTGAATAAAACATCAGCAACACCTTTCATCAACTGAGTTACATCTGCTTTGGTGCGAGCAATGCCTCGGCTGTCTCCAGGCTTTAAGATAAAATATGCAACAATTCCCCTTCACGCAGCATAAGGTGTTGTTGTCGGCATCGTCCCCCCTCATTAAGCGGTCAAGCGCCCGCCTGGAGGCTTGTCACTCGTCTCGGAGGGCCTCCTGCACCGGAACAGCGTCGAGCTAGAGGCTGCGGCAACCAGCAGACATAAAGTCACAGCAGGCACAGCAGAGCAGATGGTAAACACGGCCAATCTGCAGTAAAACAGCACTACCGACGCTCTCCGTGTCTCTCGACAGGTCCTTTATGTTGCACATTTAGCTCTTCTGTTAGCACCCACTTGACACATTTTGTGCCAGCAGCCGAAGCTCCTCTTCTCTGAGACCCACCGCAGTCAAACCGGGGTGCATAAAGGTACGACGGCTGGAATGACAGTGGCAGCACATCTCATGCCCGCTGCGGACAAACGAGCAGAAATCTGCTGAGGATCATTAAAAAAGAAGAGACGATCTTCACGTGGAGCTCCGCTCACAGCAGCTTTGTCACGTTTAACTGACAGCAGCTTTTCAACGTCAATCTGCGACTGATGGCCGCTGACACACATACTGCTCCTTTCCTGTTAGCACAAAAGGGAAAAGCTCATTGATTTTTCATTCAATACTAAATTCAAAAACAGCGTACGATGACGAGCAGTGTATAGGACAGCGGCACACACGTAGCATGTGGCGTGGAACAGGGACACGGCTGCTGCCTCCATGGAGGATTTATCCTGCCTGCTTGCCGGCGTCACCCAAAGCACGATGAACTGTAGCTCCAAAAGTCAGAATATAATTACGCCAAATTAAAACCAGAGAAGAACGCCATCAGCACAACACTGGGTCAGAGAAGGTCCCATCAACATGGCTGTTAAGTCCGCAGAACGGTGACACTCACATGCAGGAACTGCAGCTCAGAGTGCTTCACAAATCGATTCTGCAATACAAGCGCCAAGCGTGCTTCACATAGAGAAGACAGAACGGACATAAAGACATTATAGCAGCATTAACGGCGGCATGTCTGCGTCCCCTCTCTTATCCTACAATAACTGCTTGTATGAGAGTCCGACTGCTGTTATCGACGGAGCCGCCCTCCACCTCGCTGCTGGCTGCACCCACAGCGAAGACACAGACTTAAAGCTGCTGCAGGTAAATGGACAGATCCAACTGGACTAAGATATATTTGGGCTCTAGTGAGCATTTAGTGGAGCAGCTCATTGCATGTTGGATACATAAACAGCATCCATGTTGGTGCTAATGAAGCAACAGTTTAGCACTCGTCAGCAGATCGATTCACTGACTCCACGATGTTTTCTAGAACAAACTAAGTCAGTGTCAAAAGTTTGGCTTTGTTTCTGAACATCGCTGTCCATCAAAGCGAGAGGCTGAAGACAAACACGTTAGAGAGCGAGACAGGCGAGACAAAGAGTCCTTGTCGTCCTTTCATGTTCCTTCGGCAGCCGGGCGGTTTGATGTTTGGGCTCCTCCGCCCCTCCCAGACGCGCTGAAGACCGGGGGGCACTTCACTTTCATCCAACTCTGTGTTTCTCAGCCCAACTTCAAGCCCATCTCAATGACGACGGGGGCAACGAGCAAAGGGACAGAGCAGGGGTCCATTGTGTCCTCTGCAGATGTTTGGGAGGGACGGGCTGCACTTCGGTTTTTACAATACTTTTCCTTTTCATGCCGGTCAAAGAGAAAACAAATGACATTTCTGGTTCTTTGTGGCTGCCGTGAAGTTGAGTTTGATCTGTCTGTCTGTCTGTCTGTCTGTCTGTCTGTCTGTCTGTCTGTCTGTCTGTCTGTCTGTGGTTCAGCGTCTCGCACTGATACATATGGATGTTTCGCATATTAAAGGGATGAGGTTACGTCTGTGTGTCAGTGTGGGTAGATGTTTGTCGGACACACGTCGGAATGAATACATTTTCTGGGTTAACAGATGGGTGGACTGAAGCTGCACTTGAGTTTGAGTGGCGTATTTTACTGGAGGAAGCAAAGAGAGGAAAGGTGGTCTAAACCAGTAACCAAACTGGGAAAACTAAATGCAGACTAAAACTGGAGGAGATGGGTGCACCGCTTGCTCATAGCTTAAGTAAGTACATGTACGGAAGCAACAAAAGGCCATAACAGTGTAAATTTTATCATCTATTTAATGTCATGTGAAGTTCAACCAGTGTTGATGACTTAATGTTCGAACACTTTATTTTCATATAAAGTCTCAACAAGTGTTTTCACTTCCAAAACGTCAGAAGCTTATTCCCCCTTGTAGGAGCCAAATACGGGCTAAATGCATCATGAGGTGCATCACTGTTGTGAACACTGGTGTCGCTGAGGTATTAAGGTGGGAGGATTTTTTGTTGATGTGAGGTGTTTGACCCAGGAAGGGCAAATGGTTTTTGACCGCTGTGGCGCTGGAATGATTACTGGGAAGCTGTGTTTGGGCCATAAAAGAAAAGGTTATTGTTCATATTGTGCACAGTAAAGCAATAAAGAAATTGTTATGCAACGAACTGCCGTACATTCTTGTAGGAGGAAATTACCATAACACAGTTATGGTAATTAAGAAAGTGAAGCGCGTCAAGTAGGTCACACCGGGGTAAGACATCTCAGTGGCTAGTAGTAGACTAGCTCCTTTAATACCCTTTCTTTCTGTTGGATCATGTGACCAAACGCGACCTGACAGGACAAAGTTCTGATCGTTCCTTCCCACTCGATCGCTCCTCGTGGTTCAATCTTTGGTGTCCAGATTCTGATTTTTGACTTGACTTGAAATGTTTAGATGTGAAGATGATCATGAGAATTTGAGGAGCTTGAACACATGTTACTGAGCATTGAACACTTAAATTTAACCCAAACAAACGTTGGAAACACGTGGAAAGTAAAATCCATGTTTCAGTTTATTGCTATATTTCGCAGTGGTTATATTTCTCAATGGGGAAAAAAAAGGCCTTTCTTTGTCTCCACAGTGCTGACATCAACGACCACACGCCACACTGTGCCTGACAGGCAGGCGACGGAGTATCGATGCAACCAAAACACACTGCAGCCAGTGGACGTCAGCAGCCTGACGTGATCCTCTAAACGCCGCCGACCAGCCGAGCCAGCGCTCGGGCTGAATCATGCAGAAAGTGATAGCTTTGTATGCGTCATCACGTCCCGAGGAAGGGTGCGAAGTGGGCCCTTCACCCAGATGAATCTCCACGGCCGGTGAAACACAGATGATTCGTACTGAGGGGCTCAGCGGCGGAGTATATGTCGTTTAGCAGATCCTTTTATCCACTGACTGACACTATCGTGAATGCATGCGTGGACCCTGAGAGATGCGAACCCCGAGGCCTGCCAGCGCCGCTCTCAGCTGGAGAGGATTATGAGCCATTTGATACGTGGAAGCTGCCATACCGGCGCCGATTCCACAATCAGGGAAAGGCCTGAGGACGTCTTTTAAGACAAATGAGCACATTTAGTTTCCACTTTCTTTAATCTGGAGGACAAACTAACGGCAAGTCTTTTAGAAGATGCCTTGATTATATTCTAGACATTAAGAGCAAGAAAATGTAGAAAGCAGGAGAAGAAATCATTTTCTGGATCTGCTGCTCTCACCTGTAGGAGATGTTGAAGCCGGTCAGGTTGTAGGCAGCGTCACTGAAGAAGTGCAGGAGGGCGTAGCCGGACTGAGACACCACCTCTGGGACTGTCTCGTTCCCATAACGCTCAGGAACGATCAGACCGCTGAAACAACAACACAAACGTGACACTCAACAGATTTTTTTTTAGCCGTTTAGACATATCTTACTCCAGCGCTGACATGTATTTGACAGCCATGAAAACTGGAGGGTTTAGTGACTGTTGTAAACCCTGTTGGTCAACTTTTCTCCAGTCAAAGCACCAGTCGACGTACCTGAAAGCGGCGAGGAGGGGGGCGTAAATGGAGTCCCCGTCATACACGTAAAGGTGGTCCCAGCTGCACTCAGTGGCAAAGTGGTTGAAGCGTAATCGGAGTACGGTGTTCGGCCTGGAAAACACGCACAAGCACAGGAAAAGGATGGGAACCTCTCATTACTTTAGTTCTTGAAAAATGACATTAGAAGTCTGTCTTTGCACCAGAATAAGCTCAAGAATCATGAACTGGATGCACTGATGCACCCAAACCAGTATTCTTCTAAAGGAGTGCAAACACAGAACTTGTGACACAGTTGGTCTGATTGCATGTTGGTGCAACAAACGGACTTTTGTAGCTCTGACAGCTCCAACGACCCAAAAACCTTTTATTTATTGTTTGTGGTCAAGCAGTACTTTTTTTTAAACACAGCAGGTCCAACTCTGAGGGAGCAGATGAGCCCCGGGAACACGAACAATGCAGCAGCTTATTTTCTATTTGTTAGCCTTAACTTCTTTCAAAGAAAAGGACATTTTCTTAACTTTCTTAACTTAACTAACAGATAAATTGTATTTATAAGACGGAGCACTAACTGTGTGAAAATGAGGAGATCTGGCGACTTTCCTGCTTTGAATTCCACCTTAAAGAACGCTTAACAGCTAATTTACATCACTTGTTAAATACGAAGTGTCAATATTTGAAGAAAACACACAACTTCCTGCTCGTTTGCTCTCTCCTGAGCTGCACACAAAGTCAGTTTCACTAACTAAAGAGGCCGACTGCAGAACGAAACGCCCACATGAGCTGAATAAAAGGTCAATAATCAACCAGGTGATATGGTGGAAACTTCACCACCTGCAGCAAAACAAGAGCAGCAGCGTTGTGCTGGAGACGTCCCCGTGGTGCTAGCTCTGCTAATAGAAGTCTAACAGTCTGATATTCAATTTAATATCCTTTAAATCCAGAGAACTTTAATCAAATGTAAGCAGCTATAAAGTCCAGCTGTTAAATCGGGCAATAAAGTTGAATTGCATCATGTCACAAACATACACTGCGTCCATGGCTGCACAACAGGACAAAAACAAGCTTATTTAAACATTTTTTGATTGAAGACGTTCATCAGATTCTTACAAGTCTCCAAATTCAGCCGACATCCCGAAAGGAAATCATCCAAAAGGGGAGGGGAGAACACAAAGGCCCTTTTAGGGCATCTACAGCAAGGGCACAAAATATCCAGGAAACGTTATGAATAGCCACATTTTTCTCCTCACGGTTTCATTTATCCCCCATATTTCCTCCCAGAGACATAAATGGAGGAATGCAGCAGCCCCGAGGTTCAATTAAAAGAGGGGACATGTGACCAAGAAATTGAGAATCAAAAGTTTGGGATGACTGGAGAGATCTGTCACTGACGTCTGCGCGTGGCGGCGAAGCACATGACACGGCCACATTTTGCTCCTCGGTCGGCGAAGTCACTTCAGGCCAGCGTGGACGGATTCAACACACTGAGCTGGACAGGAAGCTTGGAGTGAACGTATGTCTGAGGCTGATGAAGCCCTCCAAGCTATCCGTGTCCTTTTGCGTACAGTGCACGTGTCGCTGCATATAAACGAGGCATCAGCGTGGAATGAAAACGCTGGACGACAGGGCGTCTCTGCGATTAGAGAAGCCGTCCAGGAACGAGGAGGTCAGGAGTTCAAAACCCCGTAACATCTACACGTCCTGCCGAAGAGAACAGGAGCGTGACCTGCCGAGCTTTGACCGGGCCGCCGGCGGTAAATCCCCCTGAACGGGAGCGTTGGCGAAATGCCTGAAATGGAAATGTAATCAAAGAGTTTATGGTTCTGATAAGCTGGCGGCCAAAAAAAATGGAGAGTCATCGCTCTTAATCGATGCTCTGTGGCGTGTTTATGCTGACTGAAACAACGGAGGAGGAGCACAGACTTTCTCACGGTTACTCCGCCGTTCATTTCCATCCATCATCTGCACGATAAACTCCTGATGCTGGTCGGCTCTCAGCGCAGAGCCTCGCCATGAGCGAAGATTTCGCCGCAGCCTTGCTTTTCACATCAGCTGTCTCCAGGCTTCAGGAGTCTTTTCTCTCCGTGAAGCCAATAAAAGCCTATCGCCTTCATGTAGCGTGTCTACGGTCTTTGTCTTGGCTTCTCAGCAGACCAGACGTGAGGGGCTTTTGGTCCAGCAAAGACGTTTAACTACCCGAAAGACCGGCTGAAAAATCTATTTCTGTTACTCTTGGATCACAACGTGTTTGAACTGTCTGGACAGAAAATCCAATATTAAGAGCAGTCTGACTAACTAACTTCATTAGTGTATTAGAGATTATTGAGTTACTGAATAAATTCAGTCAGTGTCACACAGATTGTCAGCTCTTTAAGGATTTTAAGAGCAGCATCATGTTGTCCTGTCCTGGTCTGGTACGTCCCCCCCCGGATGGTGCTGGATCTGCGCTCTACTTACTGTCCCTCGATCAGCCAGGTGCACTTGGTCTTGTACTTATAGTTTCCTGGACCGTCAGTCAGATAGCCCGAGGGCCCCGTCAACCTGGAAGACAGAAAGGACGGGACAGTTTTAGTCCAGACGAGCTGAAATCCTGGACGCTGCGTCCTCTGCTGCTGGTCTGGGTGTGACGTGATGCGCCAGGTGCGGACAGAGACCTGAATCCCCCACAATGCCAGCAAAGATCAGCAAGAGAATGATGGATTTCATGCAAAAAAAAATAAAAAATCCCAATGTTATTCAACTTCAGTGATATGAATTAGAAGAATTGGAAGCTGTAACGAGCAAATATTTGGTATTTTTTAGCCACGCTAGCAGAGCGCCTGCAGGGGCATGAATGCAGGTCTGTGCTCCAGCACTTTGGTCCAGCCTGAAATATCTGAACAGCTGTAGAACTGATGGTCGTGAAATTTGGTTCAGGATGAATATTCCTGACTGTTCCATTGGCATCACCAGGTCCGGCAGTTTAATAGCAAACACCTGCAAAACTGCTGACGTCCCCACAAGTTTCAGCTGTGCTCTCTGATGAATGCTCGCAGGCGCTCGTGTTAGCGTTAGCATTTAGTTCAAAGCACCGCTGTGCCTGATCGAAGCGTCACAGAGCCGCGAGCGCGGCTGTGGACGCTTAGTCTTGTTATCTGACAAGTTATTAAAGTGAGAAATCGATTTAGCAGAATATGAATCAGTCAGTCGTTAAACAAAGAGCTCCCTGTCTGCGGCTCCTCAGATGTGAGGCCTGCTGTTTCTATGCCGCTGTGACGTCAGACAAAGCTGAAAACAGTTTTCACTTCATACTCACAGACTCCAAAAACTAATAAACAGTTTAATGAATAATTCGATCAGCAGCCCTAAATGTCATTTATCTCTCTTATCAGCTCTTGAATATTGGTCAAGATCAGCTCAGTAAACCCAAAACAAAAACGGGCTTCATGTCATAATCAAAGGCTGTAAAACACACATTCAAATATTCAGGTTGCATTTTCTAACGCTGTGCAGCCACGCCACAGAAACGATTACGCAAGCACGACGCTGTTACACAAGACGGCGCAGGTAAACAATAACTTGTGCCACTTCACTTCTCCGTTTGGTGCAGCTTTGTTGGTTGAGCGAGCAGCGAACGGGACAGCTGAAGGGCTGAGAATGATTAAACCTCGCAGCAAATTATCGTCCGAGGCGGACGCCGCGACAGGCGGCCGCAAACGCTCTAATGGCACAGTGCGGCGCCCGGCCTCTGTTATTGCCTGATCAATTCCAGCTTGATGACACAGCAGCGCAGAGGAGCTGAATCACACAGGGGACACTTAGATGCTGTCAGACGTTGTATGATTACTGATGTAGGTCTCTGGGTGCGATGACTCCGCGAACACACCCAGTCACAGCGTTGTTCCAAAACAGACTGAAGTCTGCAGAGAGAGCAGCAGAGGAAACACCCCTCCCCTGCACCGCCGTGAGAATATCACCCCGAAGACGCGGCGATAAGAGCTCAATGCACGTCTTAATGTGAATTCACGTTTAGGTTTCACCACAAAACAGGATGCAGCTCTTTCACAATTCAGCTCGCTAATGAGGAAATATGATTCGACGTTGATATGAATCAACTTGTGGGGAAATCCCTGCTGTGTATTCATCTTTGCATCTGGGCAACAAGTGTCCTAAAACTTCTTGTTATTGCAAACTTTAGCCTGAAACCATAGCGGCTGCGGCGCGGGCCAACAGCCCCAGCTGTGTGGGCTGGGCGGCTCAAGGTCCAAGGCCAAGGGTGCTGAGATTTTCATGACGGCGGCGGAGGCCAAACACATGACTCCATACTGCAATAACGCTCCTCTGCTATCTCTGGCTGGAAGGACTCGTTTTTTAGCTCAGATGACTTAGAGTCAGCGTATCAGCCGGTGAAGTGTTTTACCACCAAACAGATAGCGAATCCCTCTCTGCAGCGCTCTGCTGGCTCTCTCTTTGTACTCTAAGTGTTTAAAGAGAGCAGTTTCACCCAGGCCTCTTAACGTGGTGAGGTCTCAGCGGTTAGCTAACGAGTACACTAACGATGTAATTACAGATCTCTCAGTGCTAATACAGCGCAGGTCTGCTGGGACTCTCAGCTCTCCCAGCTAGCAGAAAAACAGAGCTCCCTCAGAGGATCAGAGGCTCCACACTCACCTGAAGCCAGCACAGCACAGCACAACACAGCACCACCGTCAACGCTGCTGCAACTAGAGCTCTGAGGCAACAAGAGAGTGGCCACTTACAGAGCAGCTAAATTCACCCAAATCATGCACATGTGGACCCGAGGAGGAGGACTTATTGCTAAACAAACACTGAATGTGGATGTAAACAGTTTCAGACAAACGTTCCTCGCGTACGTCTGGTCGTATCTCGGCGGGCAGACGGTTTAAATCGCCACCTGAAACTCTTGCTGCCGTCCAACTACGGTGGAGGTTAATGGAATTTCCTCTGTGGTGCTTAAAGTGTTGAAACATGACATTTGAACAATGACTCAGCGATGTCTTTCTTTCCAGAAACAACGTTTTTGTTTCTAAGAATAAGAAGAAAGTCTGAATCGGTTGAGGTCTGGGGACATTATTTCCCAAGAACAGACAAGCTGCTGCTGACTTTAGTAATTTCTTAATAAAAAAAACATTCCATAAAGTGAGTTTTTGAACACAGCACCTGTTGACTTTGCGTTATAGTAAACCACAGGGAGAGGTTTCATGGTCAATCACAGGAACGAGGACGTAAAAAAAAAAAAAAACTGTCAGCTTCACCCTTCGTGGGTTTCTTACAGTGAAGCACATAAACGGCCCTTAACGGACAGCAGTCTGTGCCAGGAACACATCTGGGACCAAAACAGGAGCTGAGCTAGACCAACACTCTTGTTAAAACCTGAATTACCACCTTTCTGTTGTTCGCCTCCACCAACCACATGGCTGTCCAGACTCATTTAATACATGCAGACTTTGTGAATAATGTCCAGAGAGAAACATGCTGTCCTCTATCTATCTACTAATAATTGAAGTTCGGAGAGCATGTTTCTTCCTGACATACAGATGTGTTTTTGAATTGCAAATGAAATGTGATGATGATTTACTTCATTTTCACATGTAAAATTAAATCATTCTGTTACTCCAAACTGCTGCTGCAGCTCCCGCTCCACCTGTTGTTACACAAACGGCAGCTAATTCATCACAGAGAATATTCAAGCTGCCATCTGGCTGAGCGGCTTCCGGCGTGGCCCTTCGGAACAACTTTAAAACAGGGAAATTAGCGCGAACCGCGTTCTTCCTGGAACGCGGTCAATAAGGCTGAAAACGTCGGGAGGATCAATGGTGGCGTGGAGCTCTACTTAACGAGCTGACACGTGTAAACACAGCGTGGACGCTGAAATCCAAGGCAGAGACAATGTTCATCAAAGAGAAGAGGTCAAAAACATCATGGGATAAAGAAGTACTTCCTGTCATTATGACACAGCATTCGCAGTGACGTCCAGCAGCAGCTCCTTCCCGAGCTGCCGGTTGCTCAACGGTCTGCAAACGGCGAAGCGGTGCAGCACGAGAGCACAGAAAACAGGATTTCGGGTTCAAAAGGCGACAACAGTCCTGTTCGGGGGCACAGACTGGAGGCGTGAAGAGCTCAGACTGACCGAGCGGCCGTCCAACAGCCGCTGACTTCAAATCAATTAGGGGATATCTGAGAGGAAAATTACAGTTATATCCCGGAAAAATTCACATGATTTTGCAAGAAAGAAACTTAAATTTAAAACTATTTCTGAGGGATGCATCACCAATCAGGATTTAGGGTCTCCAGCAACACACACAACACGCACTGAAAAACCACCAGATGCTGTAATCAACAATAAATCTGCCGTCCTCCCTCGTTAATGCGGCTGAGCCAAAACATTTAAGAGACACAAAAGATGACAGAAGATGATATAAAGTCGCTCAGCAGCAGCCGCGGAGGAGGAGGAGGAGAGCCGTGAATCCACAAAGGCTGCGTACCCAAAACACGCTCATGAAGCTACAAGTCAGTTATATTGTGTAATAAATATTTGAGAAATTTTTAGCCGTGGCCGTCAGCCAAGCTCCTGTGCTTTCACACCTCGGTGTTCTGCTTGAGTTAGAGTTAGCTCTTCTAAAATGACCCTTTCAGCAGCCTTAAAATGCCTGCAGACTCATGCATCTGCACAGACCAGATGATATCAGCTGATATTCAGCACAGGCGTACGCACTAAAGCTTCCTGAGCTCCGTCCGCACGCCGCGTGGCCGTGGAGAGGGGTGGGACAAATTTCCCTGCTTCTGCATCAGTAAGCTGGAAAAGAACACATCAGCGGTGCAGCAGTGGGGACCATTAGTGTCTGCAGAGGGCAGGCAGGCTGCTCGCTCAGCGGGGCCTTCGGTGAAGCGAGGTCAGCCTCCAAACAGGAGACGGCAGCAAAGCAGCGACAAAGCAGCGAGCGGTGGAACTGAAAACAGCTAAACCGAGGTCGCTCTCAGGCCGGGATGAACGGACCTGCCGATGAGACGTCGCTGACGTTCATTTTAGAGATTCAAGATTCAAACTAAGGCTGAAACAAATACAGGATTAAAGGTGCACCACTCTGCAGGAATGTTTGTAAGAGCGTCTTGTTTGGATCTCGAGCGCTCGCAAAGAGGCGGAAACGCCGACGCACAATCCAGCCACCGCTGCACACCACGCCACCGACTGACAGAGGCGGTGACAGGTTGAGAAATATAACAACGCACTGAGAACGTCCGTGTCTGCCGGACGCTGTCGTTTCATGAGCTGGCTCAGAGTCGCACGTTAACTGCACTAGAAGCTGGGGGAGGCAGAGTTGGTGTCAGGACAGGCGCGACGGAGGCTTGGCATGAACAAGGCAGTCATTCACCGCCCCGTCCCACAGATCTCTGAAACTACTAAAAAACAAATTGATCTAAGCAAGAGCTCCATCTCACACTGATAAGAAACAGTGCTGTCGTGTGTCTTTGGGGCTCTCTGTGGCAAAAAGCATAAAGCTGCTTTTGTAGCAATAATCTGATCAGCGTGAGCGTTAGATGCAGTTCAGCCTTTCTGGCGACTGTCACGGAAACTAGAAGTCAGTCTGCATCCTGGTTTGGTTTGAGCGTATCCAAAAATACAGTCAGTACAACATTTCAGTTCCAGCCCGACTCCAAAAAAGGGACGCTGAGTGAAACATAAATAAAACAGAGTGAGAGAACTTCCTTTTTGACATCTGCTTAATTCAAAACAGCACAAAGTCGATATATTTAATGTCTGAGCTCATCAGCGTCATTGATTTCTGTAAATATCTGCTTATTCTGAATCAGATGCAGCAGCACGTTTCCACAGGTAAACAGGCTGATTGGTAGCAGGTGAGAGGATCATGATTGGGTTTTGTGTTTGGGCCAAGGAAGGGATTTCCAAACTAAAGGACTTATATTTGAATGATAAATTTGTTTCCTTTGAGCAGCTCGTGAATAGATTTGGTATTCCTAGATCTCATTTTTATAGATATCTACAGCTGCGTAGTTTTGTGGCTTCCCATTGTAACTGTTTTCCTTCCCGACCCCCTGAGTCCCTCCTAGACTTTATACTTAAACTTAAATTTAACGCAAAACAGGTTATAGGCAGAGTTTACAAACTTCTCAGCTCACATGATTCAGCACCTTTGGAACAACTAAAAACTAAGAAGATCTAAAGGAGCAAACCTCAGATGCAACTTGGCAGAAAGTCGTCCGCAGGATCTACAGCTCATCAATCTGCTAGCGGCGTACTGTAATTCAATCTAAGATTGTTCATAGATTACATTGGTCAAAGGTCAGATCAGATGTGGACCCTGTGTGCGACAGACGTAAACGAGATCCTGCAGACCTGTTCCACATGCTTTGGACTTGTCCTAAACTGCTCACTTTCCAGCACTCCATTTCTGAAGCCTTTTCCAGGATGTTGAAAGTTCCACTCAATCCATCTCCACTGACTGCTCTATTTGGGGTTCTACCACAGAATACAAATATTAATAATAAACGGCATGGCACCATGCTGGCCTTCTGTACGCCGCTAGCCAGATGACTTACTTTGTCCAGGTGGAAGGACCCCCACCCCCCTGTTTATTCACACTGGGTTAAGGAGGTTAGGACAGATCTCAAACTTGAAAAAATAAGATACTAATAAGATGCTACCTGGCAGCCTTTCTTGACATTTTTAGGAAATATTGAGGCGGCGAAGTTGAGACAATGAGGAGAAACTTGACTTTTTTTACTCGGCTTAGGGAGCGACTTTAGTCTGGTCTCGTTTTGGTAGTGCAGGCCTAGTGGGTTGGGGGGGGGGGGGGGTGTTCAGATCCACTCAGGCGGTTCTGTTAATCTAGACCTGTGTGTATCTGTTTTTGTTGTGTTTGTTTGTTTTTCTTGTTTTCTATAAACCAGCTTATCATTTGGCTGTATTTTTTTATTTAATTGTTTTTGTAACCTGAAAAATGCAAATAACCAGACCTTGACCAAAAAAGAAATGATTGATTCTGGTATTACTGAAGCTCTTTTGAGACTTTTTTGGGATCGGGTTTGTACCTGTCGACCCGTCATGACCGGTATTGGCCGATGTGACAGAGGAGAGGCAGCTCGTCCTCCGCTCTCTGAACACCTCTGAGATAACTCTCGTCCTCTGTCTTTGGACACTGTTACTCTCATGTGGAAGCCACAGCATCTCCACATGCTTCTGCTCCTTAAACTCCTGCTCCAATCAGCCATGTCTGCTTGCTTGGCGCTAATGTTATCATCACGTATGACTTCTCCCTCGCTGATGGACGTGATGCTCGGGCGGGAAGCAGCGGCGCTCGTGCGTAGCGTCAAATCCACGGCTTTCCTGGAGCTGCAGCGCGTGCTGTGCTCAAAGGTATTACAGCCGGAGTTTGCAGCCTTACTTGAAATCATCATTTTACAGACATCGTAAGGAGCACGGCTCTCTTTGGACCGCCGTGACTCCCTGTTGCAAGCTTCCAGCAGCGTGGACGCGTGACTTTGACTTCATTGTTCTGCAATAAGACGCTTTCAGGGTCACATCAGCGTCGATAAAAGTAAGTGGTGAGCTTGGAGTCATACGATTGTGATGGTTCTCGATTCCCATCCTCACACATGTGTACTCATTGTAGATATTAACAACCTCAGAACACATGCAGACGGGCTAAAAGCCACAATGAGCCAACTTAAACTCAGTTATCCATCAGCTTCGACGCTGTTAGACACATGCACTTCTATCTAAAAGTAAAAGCATGTGAGCATCAGAAGGTTCATATTAACAACATGGTCATAAAGAAAAAACGCCTCCCCTGACACAACATTCGTCAAAATTACGAGCAACAGTTATGACTAAGCTGCAGTAAACCTGATAAAAGAAGCTTTTCACATGAGCAGAGGAATGAAACCGCTGCTGTTTTTACTGTTTTTAGCAAACAACAAAAGCGAGCAGGCCAACAAGTCTGAATCTACAACAACAACGGACCATTAACCACCTCACAAAACCAGGTATTAGACTGATGCAGGGGCTGGACTTCAGCTGTCCAATAAGACTTTAAAAGGTCCTCGAATGGGGCAGAACTCCATCTCTGATGTCTCAGTTTAATGGGGGTGAACAGAATTTCATTTATGAGTCTCAAAGCGTTGACAGTTTACATTGAGGGGATCCCCGACGGCCCGAGGGCTCAAGGCGCCAACCACGAGCTGCCACGTGCTCCGTTCGAATCCAGCCAGAGACATCCATGTTCCTCCCTCTCTCCCCGTCTTCTGTCATCTCTCCGCCAACAAAACGCATACAAAGCCCAAAAAATAGCAGAAACGACAACAAAAGAACGACTGCATGTGGAAAAAAAATCATCAGCAGCAGATCTGTGCTGCCTCGCAAAGAAACAGTCCCCGTAAGAGCAGGATGGTCCAGAGTAACGGACACGCCGTCTCTAGAGAGAGAGACGCTGCTGTTAAATGTCTTTAAACGTCATTTTCCAATGCTGTGAGCCCCACAAAAAAAATTCCACTCAGCTCCACCAGGATGGAGGCAGAAACCTCAGACACACGGGCTGAACATGACCAGAAGCATTCATCTGTTACGCTGCTGTTTCTTTAAATATTTCAATATCAATTTTACCAAAATGTCCGCCCCAACACCATCTCATCTCATGGAACCACGAGTTCAAAACATCCTCAGATGCGACAGAAATCCTCTTTTTGATGCTACAAAACAACAACAAAACACACTCGTCTGTTTCTGTGCCCCCTCCTTCGTGTTGATTTTGGCCCTCACGGTTCGCCGGGGCTCCATCTTGGCACGACCCTGCCACAGAAGGCTGCTTTTACCGGCATTAAGCCGGCCTTGTATGGCAGCATTGTCTGTATGCTAAACACGGCCTCAGACCACCGCGGGCTCTCCCCGAAAAACTATCGGTCCTTTGACCACGTTAACAAAACAGCACGGCCTTGATTCCTGAGTGCTGGATCACACGCTGAAGGTCTGCCATTCCACTTAATGATGATTAGCCCGGAGGGGTGACGTAGCTCCAAAATCACTGATAATGCTGCGCCCTGCTGAAGTTTGAGCTGATAGACATTACAGTGAAAGTCAGAGGCCTGCTGTTATTACTGAAGTCCAGGGTCAAACCATCACTCGTCTGGCAGACGGGCAGCAACCGCAACAGCACCGGCCTCCATCTTTCTGCACTGTATAGCTTTCGAATAGAAACAGACAATTAAACGCCGGCCTGCTGCTTTTAAAACAAGTTTGGAAGCGGAGACGAACTTTGCAGCCACAGAAAAAAAAAAAGTTCAGCTTTAATAATCTCCACAGGGACGTTCCGCCTCTGCATCTGGCCCCGTGGTCAGTGTTACAGCGGCGCCCAGGAGCTAACTGGAGCTTTAAGGGCCGGCGAGTGCAACAGCTGGAGTATCATTAATACCTCATATGCATATGCTCGGGGAACTGCAGCAGGCAGAGCCACGCAAAGACGGCCGCGACTGACGACTGCTTCCATGATCAATCGATTGGGCTTTTTCAGAGCAATTATTAAGTCCAAAAACAGCGAAAAGTGCCCATTCCCATGTTTCAACTGGCATTTTTATGTCCATACAGAGCAATTTACAGCGATATAAAAGCAACAAATCCTCACTTTTATTAATCCATCATCAAAACTGTTGAATGTTTTCTCTCAATCAATGAATCCAGAAGCTCCCAGGCTTCTTCCATTCGCTCTGTCCACTTTACAGCACACCGCAGTCAGTAGGTGGACTTCAGCACTAACCTACTTACATTTTTCTCCACACACACACACACAAACACGCACACACACACACAGTGGCAGAGGTCAGCGGTTCAGCCTCTTGCTCAAGGACACTTCGAAAAGGAGAGGCCAGAATAAAACCACCGACCCTACGATTGATGGCTGAACCGCCCTGCAGTCCGCCCAGCTCTGCCATCGGAGCTACAGCGAGGCATCACTAACAATCGACTGATTGTTTAAAACAACAAACATCTGCAGCTTGTCCAGTGAGGAGACCTACAGCTGTCCTTCATCTGTTATTCTTAAGGTTTACAACTGTTTGAGGCTAAAGAAGCAGCTAGAAGATGAAACCTTGAGCTCTGGGAACCAGTGATGGGCGACAGTGCTTATTTTCTAACAATTACAATACTCATTAACTTACAAGTGAAACTAATCTACAGATGAATCAGTGATGAAGATGATGCTTGCCCACTTAAACCCAGACTGTCATGCAGCCGGTGGCCAGTCAGGATTTCCCACAGTGACAGACTGTTTCAATTAAGACGTGAGTGCGACGAGCTCCCGGTTTTTAACCACAACCAAACGAGCGATTCCACCCAGAGAGCACTCAACCCTGCCCTTCTGAAACATCAGGAGCCGAGCAGCCGATCAGCCTCCATTTTACCTGTCCAGATATGCTCTCGTCTGGGCTAATGTGCGTTCAGTTCCAGCTTCCCTTTCCCTGACCACGGCCAAATATCAGAGGATGCATAACACTGCAGGCCTGCGTCCAGCTCTGCTTTACGACCTCGCAGGACGGCGCTACGCTGAGACAGCACGACAGAGAATATCAAGTTAAAAAAAAGGAGGAAAAATGCCCTGGATCTCCTAAAAACACGCATTTAGCCGAGGCCTGGCAATGAGGCACAACCTGACGCCACATTTTAGCTGCACTGACATGCTAGCTCATCACAAAGCTGGAACAAGATCAGCTTACTAACAACCACAAAAGAGGACAAGCAGAAGTATGACATTACAGTTCAACCCAGGAAATGACTTTTTGTTTTTCTGATTAAATGCTTGTTTATGTCATCTTGGCAGGATGTGCAGAAGGAGGGCACAATCCCACAAATTCAATTCAATCATCGCTCAGTTTAAATAAATGAAGCTGTCATCAAGTGCTGCAGGTGCAGGACCATTTCCCCTCAGCAGAACGTCCTGAATGCAAACTCCGGTAATGTTAAGTGACACTTTAATGGGCACAGAAAGCGAGACGAGCGGCACTGATTATCCTGATATTCTCATTAAATGACGATTGACACTTTTCGACTGCGTGCTGCCTTTGTGCTCCACAGCGCTCGGTGTCACTAGCCTACACAGAGCGCTAACAGAGACGAGCTCAGGAAGGGGGCGAGCGTGGTCACCTTCCTCCCACCTCTCAGATGTTTCCACAAGTTTGACCAACAGCTCTCACCCAGAAAGCTCAGCTGTAAAAACGCAGGCTGCTTTCAGCGTGTGCGCATGCAAATTTCCCACACTTTGACCCCGAGTTACTGTTTTTAGTGGATAACAGATATCCGAGCACCACCCAGCCCTTTGGTTCAGAGCCACCCTGACAGCTGCTGGATGTCAGAGTCCAGAAAAGCTGGACAACACAAACAGCCTCACTCACAGGCCTGATGAAGGCCTGTTTTTGACTGTACCCTCGTCTTCGCTCCCTGCTGAGATCTGTTCGCGCGAGGGGACGCTGCCAAGTCATCGTCCTCACAAGTACAAAGACAGGGACGACTGTCACCACGAGCCAGCTGGAAGTGAATACCTGGCGACGGTTGTATGAAAGCGCAGACAGTCAAATGAAAGGGTCGAGCGCGAGAAGGTGGATTAAAGCCAAACTGATGAGCCGATTAATCAATTACTACAACCTATGTGATAATCATTTCTTCATTAAGCTTTTTTTTGGTGGAAAAACATCAAGCAGTCTCTGGTTACAGCTTTTCAAAGCTGCCTTTCTCTGTCATTTTAAACTGTTTTGGGTTCAATCTTCTGGGAAACTGGACTGGGCTCTCCACACACTCCTGATATTTTACCACCAAAACACTGAATAAAAGATGAAAGTAGAGGTGGCTCCAGCCCGGCTGTGATTACAATAGTGTAACCCTTGTTGACAGGTGACCACAGTCAGCACCTGGTGATGTGATGTGTACAAAAATGTGGAGATGTCACTCAGTTTGGTCATAACGTAACAGATCTGGATGACAAAAATAGTGACACTAATGTAGATTAAAAGCCCTGAGACTCAGTATTATCCACCACATGCATCTTATCATAATAATCCAAATTCAGTACTTAGACCACTCAGTATCTTTACAAACATATACTGCAATTTAACCAAGAAAACTGCGCCCTAATGGTAACGTTAGTAGCAGTAGTAGCAGTAGTAGTAGTAGTAGTAGTAGTAACGTAAGTAGACCGGGCTTCAAACGCCTCAGGTGTGCTCTCTTAGCATCTCTTGATTAGCAGTGGAGGCTCTGAATTAGCAAACATTTGGCCCAAAGCACAGCAGACGTACGGTCCACACACAGCCTGTGTCAGTGATAGAAGCAGCTTTATTCTGCCGTGTTCTCCGTACCTGAAGCGCCCTCCGCAGTGCTGGCATTGGTCCCCAACCCAGCCGGGGAAGCACACACAGTTGCCAGTCGCCGTGTTGCACTGGCCGTTCATGCACGGTTTGTCGCATTCCTTCGCCTCGGTGAGGCCGGGCAGCCCGGAGAGCAGCCCGAGAACCGAGAGCAGGAGCGCGGTTGTCAGCATGAGCAGGCTACGGCCCCGGCCGGAGCCCGAGCAGGCCCGCCGTGTCGCCCCGTACATTCTCTCACAAAAGATGGCTGCTTGTGGCGGACGGTCCGCTGCTTCGGGGATAGCGACTCAACGAGCTGCACGTCGGCGTGGTTCCGTTTATCGGACCTGAGCTACGCTTTCCCTGGGGGTAAGGCTTAGTGTCTTCGTTTAGGCTGGTCTTCACTGGTCGCTTGGTTTACATCTTTCCTGTGGTTCCGTTTCCCAGCGCCGCACCGAGCCGCATATTGACATCCAGAAGTGACGTGATGGCAACGGAAATGCGCAACCAGAGGGGGTCGACGCGCGAGGGCTTTAAACTTTTATTTTGAAAATAGAGCACAAATCCCGCCCCTTCGTGAGCTAGCATGTTAGCTTATTTTCCTCAGTATTTTTTACTTTCGTCGGTTATTGCGCAAAGATTAGACACGATACTGGGGTTGTGTCTATATTTACTCAAAGAAAAAATAACTGTCTACTGTCTAGAGTTTCTATATTTTATATTTAAGATAAAACGATTATTTTATTAGCATTTAAACTCTCCCATGTTAAATGCTAATCTCCCATCGTGCTTTGGGAGGGAAGCAGTTGTTTAATGCTAACAAAATAACTGCTGAGATAAAATGAATCCTTGATCTTAAACTTAGTAGTTCTACTAAATAATGCTAACTCAGTGTCCTCTTACACTTTTTCTTTCAAATGCGTCGTCTCACGGTCTTCATCAGCCAACACAACAAGTGAGCAACTTCATGGATAAGATGTCAGTTTAATGACAGTTGTGCAAACTGCATGAAGACCATGAGATGTGCTTGAAAGCTTAAGCTTATCAGCAAACTTTATGTTAAGATGAAGAGAGACGGCAAGTATTTTGGCTCAAAACGCACGTTGTGACAGTTTACATGTCAAAGGCTCTGTATGCTGATGAACACCCAGATGATTTTCATTACTTTCTGTAGTTAGACCTCTTCTCAGGACTGTGTAGGTGTGTGCTTGATGAACATGGAGAGCGGTAACTCACATAATTCCCATAAACACACAGACAGGTGACAAATTAAAGGGAACACCAACATAAAGTGTCTTGCTGAGGTGTTGGACCACCACAGGAGTTTCAGTGCACCTTAGCATCGATGCTACACGCGTCTGGGACTCATCTGGTGTTTTGATGATGGAGGTGGAGAACGCTGTCAAACAGGTCCGTCCACAATCCAACACAGGTGTGTAGCTGGGTGGAGATCTGGTGACTGTGAAGGCCACGGCGTGTGATTCACATCATTTTCATACTCACCAAACCATTCAGTGACCCCCCCGTGTCCTCTGGATGGGGGGCATTATGATGGTGTTGATTCACAGGGACCCTTCCCTCTGAGGGAGCAAGTGGATCCAAACCATGCAACAAGCCACCGGACCGCCGTTCTCTTGACGTCCACCACACATGCACTCATCCAGAATAGGGTGACAGGTGACTCATCTGACCAGATCACTTTTTCCCACAGCTCTGTAGACTAGTGGATCTGGTTTGTGCACCACTGAACTCTCAAATGTGCATTTGTCTTTGTAATGAGGGGTTTATGCACTGCAACCCTGTCATAATATCCCTCTGTGGAACTCCTGCATTGACAGTCAGTCAGCTGAGGAGGAGGTGCTCCACGCACGAGCATCACGGTCATCAAATCTATTCACCAATGTGTGTCTCATAGATTTAAATGGCACCGTTTCGACCGAAACACGAGCCAGCTGAGCGGTCTCTGTGACCGAAGCTGAACCTCTTCCAGTTACTTTTCCTCCTTCCATATTAAAGCAGAATCACCTGAGCGTGCTCAGCATTGTTAAACATGCCACACAGCACGACTGGATGTTAACTGCTTATCTGTGTGGAAGCCTCTGCGGTGGTTGTGGTATTTCTGTAGTTCGTACTATCACGTAATATGATGTTCGGGTCTTGTGGTGCCGCTCTACTGCAGCAGCTTTATGGTGATATTAAAATCTAATCCTTCTCAGGTTTATTACTGCAGTTCATTTTCACTGTCATCATTGTGAATGTGTTATTTGGGTGTTTGTAAAATATGCAAAGTCAGTGGCCTGTGTACTTGAGCTGGACAGACACAGGTTGGCATAAATATATGACATACAGTAATATTAAGTAGCACAGAACCTGGTGTTTTTATGGGTCTTAATTCTGGTGTTTGCCTAATGATGCTCAGGTGATAAATACCAGCATGATCCGAGTGCCCAGCACCAACCCACAGACTGCACACCAACGACACCAAACTGTACAAACGGTATAGAACAGTTTATTAAATTTAGACTTGTAAGAAGTCATCATATTCCAACGCGCTCCATCACATGAAGCGCATTCGTAATAACACCAACCCAAAAAGGATTGATCACGTCATCAAAACATAAATAAAGCAAATAAACATATTTACAATTCAACATGGACAGAGAAATGGGGTTTGTGCACAAGAACACGCAACTACGTCTCCGGACAGAGGCGTCAGAGATCGAGGGCGGGGGCGGGTGGGGGCTGATTTTTCAGATGAACTATGCTCTGGAGAAGCTACCTGGACGGCAGGACGGAGTGGAAGATTCAACGAAGCATGAAAAACCTACTGAACAATCACATTTTCTCGGTTTGAGTGAAAGAAGAAAATCTGTAGAACCTTTAATAATACACTATTGTCAGTAATGCTGTTTCAGTGTTAACGGTAAAGCTGAGGAGCTATTTTACTACTGTGGGTGATTTTAGTGAAAGTTTCCTTCTTATTGGCTGTTAATCGTCCACAAACGAGTCTTTATATCGCAGCTCACTCAGGAAATGACTGAAAGGTTCCCAAATCCTTTCAGCTGGTTTTGTGGAGCGAAGGATTCACTTCCTGACTTCCTTTGAAATATCAAACATCGAATCCACAGAACGTGTCACATCTGAAGTAACTGTTCCTACATACTGTCCTTCACAAAGCTACTTCTGCTCAATTTGTTTTCACATTTCCCTCCTAACTCGAGGAGACGTCATTACGGAACTAAACTCTCCGGTTTCCACCCTGATCGCAGTGGGAGGACAGTCTGTTTTAAACTCTGAAGAGAGAATTGATCATTTTACATCAGGAGTGACTCATCTTCAGTGGGCTGAGTGGATGGATGAACGAACATCGGTTTGACTTCCTGCATCAGACGCAGCAACAGTAATCAAAAAACCCTGCAGAATAATCAAAAAACTGCGCTTGCTTAAAAAAAAGAGAAGATTCTTAGAAAAGTACAATCATTCAAAGCACATGACAATTAGCAGTTTGTGTGTGTGTAGTTACAAACAGGTCATGTGACTCTCCCAGCACTTCTTATGTACATTAAACAATGCAAATGTGGATCACATGACCAACATCAGGTCCAGGTCCCCGGCAGACACTGCAGAGGGGATAAAACGGTATCATCTTCTCGGCTAAATGCTATGTTTCCTGCATCACGGGAGAGCTGCAGACCTCAGTATTTGTGCTTCATGGGAAACACCAGCTGGACGGGGTTAGAGCACGGCAGCACACTTCCAAAAACGTGAGGTGAGTTATCAGTTATGGGAAAGTACACTTGACTGACTTTCAAATGGCACTCTGGTCCTGCGGGGTCTCTTCTGGTGCTCACAGCAGGGCGAACCCCTTCCACTTGGTACAAACATGTGAAAGCAAACACTGGGAATCATTTCAAACAGCCAGAAGAGGTGACCGCCATGGTCTGTCTGCGGAGGTCACACTGTAACATTCAGCTATCCATTAATGGCAGAGATGGTCTCCTCTTGGTACCCCCTCCCACAGTATTTCACACTATCTTACAGTCGCCTTATGAAAAAGCCATTTACAAGCAATGGCGCCTTACAATATGTACAGGGATGATCAAACGTATCTTCTGAAGTAAAGAAAAAGATATAAACAGATTTTTCCCGTCAGGTATGTACACAGAGCAAAGAGGAGGTGTTTGAAAATGATTGAGCACCTCAAAGTCATTGTGTAAATGTACACACAGAAAAACTGCTTCCAAGTACTGGCTTTAAGATAACAAGTTCACACTCACCCCTTCACTTTCCTATCAGGTACATGCAGAAACGACAGCAGCCGGAGGCTCAGCATTCATTCAGGGGGGGCCCCGGGCCCCTTTCTAAAGGCAAACCATATCTGACGGACTGGATTCATAAACTCTTCTCTACGCAATACATCACCTTCTCTCATTAAAAAAAACACATCGGAAAAAAGATGGTATTTTTTGGTCTCCCAAATCAGGCATATCAGGTGTCAGAACACCAGTTAGTGCTCGTAGCAGTGATCAGTACTGGTCACTAGTAGATAGGATGATCAAGCATCAAAGGCCCCTTTGGAGTGTCCTCTTGGTTTTGATACCTGAGGTGTGGTGAGGGTGAGTGAACACTGGCTGAATGTGGGGAGCAAGCAGCGTGTTGTGACCAGACCGGGACCAAATCACGTCCGAAACAGCTCTCAGCAGCCTGTCAATGAGCTCAGAGCAGCAGATGATGGAGTGTATCACTCAAGACAATCACAGGTAAACATTTCAGAATCAATTCGTGCTAATGTTGCGTGGATAACTGCGTCGTCGGCGCTGAGCTGACGGCGGCAGTAAACGCTGCCCATCTGGTGCTCGGAGCCGTTTGAAACGACCACTAAGAATTATCTGCAAGGAGCACTTGAGCCAAGTCTGGTCGTGAACATTACAGAGCGGCTGTCGCTCTTAAAAGATCCTTTCACTTGTAAGTGTGATTAAAACTGGGAACGTGGGCAGCATGATGGTGTGCAAATATGTAACGGCACGTGGATTTGCCAAGGAGAGGAACTGTGCAGGACTTGGTCTCGCTGCTGTGAGCCGCCGAGACGAATTCCTGCATGTTTGTCGTGCTTGGCGTTTCGTTCTCGTCTGAGGCAGTGTGTGATGGCGTGGGGCTGAGGTGTTTCTCTTGGGCGGCAGACCAGCAGGGGGTGAAAGGGGAAGGGGTGGGGGGTGGGGGGGGTTGTGTGTTGCGTCACAGGATTTTCAGGTAGTCGATGTTTGGCGCGAGGGCCGGCCCATGGACGAGGCGCTGTAGGTGCGGGAGCGCTGCCTCACAGCCAGGCGGCAGGGCAGCTCCAGCTCCAGCTCCTGGAAGAGGGGAGTTCCTATGATCTCAGCCGCCTCAGGACGCTCGCCGGGGCTCCAGGACAGCATGCTGTGCACCATGCTCAGCTGCACAGAGACAAAACACAGGAGAGCCATGTCAGTCAGAGCAGCATGGAGCTGCAGTAACTCCTCCGCGAACAATGGCGTCCATTAATCCAACTTCTCTTAACGCTCGTGTGACTCAGCAGAGCCTGAACAAACTGACTCATATCATGAAATGCTACATAAACACATTCAGCCACACACACACACACACACACACACACACAGACATCTTAAAGCAGAACAGTACACGAGTAGTAAAGTGGGATGCTGGGATAACAGGGCGAGGGTATTTCCAGTGTTGGAGAATCACAGATTATGCTATGGGATTATGTTAATCTCATTACAAAGTAAACAGGTAAACAAGGGAGTATAACCAAGCCCACACTGAACACTACGCTGGTGCCTGCTGCGGGACTCAAGAACAATATTTTATGGATTATCTGAACAGATTGATCATTTGATTCTGATGGGATTAGGGATGCAAATAATTTCATGAAAGTATAAATTGTGTTGTTATAACTGTCTGTCTCAGACATGAATGCTGCTGTTCTACGTTAACTTCTCTTTCAGTGCAGAAAGTGATGATATTTGCATATTTAACTAGTATTTTCTGTTGATTTAAATAATATAACTCCACCTCAAACTTGGATTAGCTCTGCAGGTGTGACTGGATTAGGCCATTTCAATCTGTGACAGACTACATAATGAGGATGAACTCTCACAGCTCTGGATCTGTCCCACTTTGTTCATTTCACAACGCTTCGCTCTCAGGATAAACAACGAGGTTTTCTCAGGCTCAGACGCAGTTTGAGTTCACGGCCACTAGGTGGCAGCAGAGGGCCACTCACCTCCTGAACGTTGTTTTTGGAGAAAACCTCTGGGAAGCGCAGCGCTCTCACCTCTGTCAGTGTCTGGAAGAAAGGATGTAAACACCTGTGAGTGGAGCTGTGCTAATGGCTAATCAGGCCCTTTGTTAGCGAGACAAAGACGTCACTCGATCACACTCAAGGGCAGAGAGAATCTCACGTTTAAACTGACAATAATGATTCTCCAGATGACAACAGCCATTATTCATTACAGTTTCACAAAACACTGTTTTCAAAACAGACAAAACGTAAGTGAATGAAAGGGCAGACAGAGAGATATACGGCCTCATTACGACGCCTCTCTTCTCCATGTTAAATAACTTTCAGCAGCAGGGATTCAGGCTGAAGCCCAAAATGAGATCACATTATCTCCATTTTAATAATCAGAGGTGACCCGTCGGCTTCAGAAATGATGTGAACATTTTAATTGCTTCAGACTTTTTAACAGTTCGGGTCGATAAATACTGCGAACAAAATGAATAATTCTCAAAATGCTCTTGTGTAATCTTGATTTCGTGATTACTTCATGTTCTGTTGTCTTTACTGATTTCGTTTTTACAGACTTCCTGTAAACACTGTGTGTCACAAACAGGAAAATGCAAACACTGACGACTACCATCGAGGGCTTGGCAGCTCTGAATGCTGAGCCACGGGCTAATTTGCTGCTGTGTAACAATTCTTTTGGGAATGGAATAATAGGAGAGGGGAAATGAAGCGAACTTCAGGCGGATCATGTGCTCATGTGTTTGCTGACTCACCCTCACTCTCTCCATCTGGGTCCTGAAAGGATACAGCAGCTCAAACAGGATCAGACCCAGAGAGTAAATGTCCACTTTGTGAGAGTACGAGTTTCCAGAGAGCTGTCGGGACAGAAAGGAAAGGACGGGACGTGAGAAACGAGGGGCAGTTTCGGTTTCTGCTGACTGTTCAGCTGGAAATCGTCTCTGCAGACGTCCTCGTCCTCGCCCGTGCTCACCTGCTCTGGGCTCATGTAGAGCTTGGTGCCGACCTGGCCCGTGTGCCGGGTCAGGAGGGGGGCGGGCGTCAGGGCGCTCGGCACGTCCTCGTCCTCCTCCTGGTCCATGGCCGTCACCAGGCCGAAGTCTCCCACCTTCACCACGTCGTCCATAGTGAAGAAGATGTTGGAGGGCTGGGGGACCGAAGGGGACAGGGACGGGGACAGGGACAGGGACAGGGAAAAGTTATGTGACGTGATGCATTTAAATGCAAGTACAAGTCTGCCTACTTGTTGGTAAAAGAAGGCAGCTCCTTTCCAAAATGTCTGACTGAGGGGAGCAGCTCTGTGGCTGCTGGCCTGTGGTCTTCCCCTTCATCATTTCTTGTGATCATCATTCACCCTCAGACATTTCCAAAGACTGGTCAGATGCTTCAACTCCATGTGTCGTTTCAAATTCGTTGCAGATGTGGTTGAAGTTCCCAGCGGGCACAATTTGCATAAAAATGTGAGATTTTTTTTTTTTCCACAGGAATCTGTGCTGATTTATTCCCAAAACTCCTTCATACGCTCATGGCTGGGCCTGAACTGCCAGTCACAGCAGCCACGCCGGCATGTGAGCCGACGTCCACCAACACGACTGCATTCATGTCCAACGCTGGTAACGTGTCGGAGAGCATTACTAATGCATGGACATGTGGACGCCATCAGCTCATTTTCACTTCATAAACACAGATCACAACATTTGCAGCGATCAAACCAAAACCAGGCAGACTCGCACTTTGGGAGGAATATTTCTTTAAGAGACTGGAAGTGTTTTAGAGCACATTTAGCGAACTGTCTTTACATCAGGCACTTGCTTTCTGCTGTCTCAGTGAGAGATTTCAGATAAGTAGGGAGGAGTGTTTGCAGAGTCTTAAAGCTTTAATGCTAATTTTCCATTCCAGGAAATGGAAAGAAGATGTTACAGAAAACTGAGGCTCAGCTTTCTGTAACATCTTCCATTTGATTTCACACTGGAGCTGCAGTCAAAACAGAAGCATCAGGTTTTGTTTCACATTTGAAACTTCATGGAAAATAAACAGCAAGAAAACTTAGCTTACTGCTAAAATAACTACAGTCCACTGTGTGGCTGTGTGTGTGTTCACCTTGAGGTCCCTGTGCATGAGTCCCTTGCTGTGCAAGAAATCGACGGCCTCTGCGATCTGGAGGAAGATGTCCAGACACTGGTTGTGCTCCCTCTGCTCCGGCAGGCAGCGCTGAGCCATCCAGTCCTTCAGGTTCTCTTTCCGACAGAGCTGCATCTGGATGTACAGATACACCTGGAGGCAGGAGGAGGAGGTTCAATGCATTCTGATCTACATGTGAAACTGGACACTAATATTTCATTTCAGAGAAAAACAGCTTTTATTTTCTGTAGACAGACATGTCAGCCAAAAGGCTTGTACTGAAAATACTGCATCTTGGTTTACTCATGAATATTCTCATTATTTCAGTGTAGCTAAATTACACAAACAGACGTCCACACCAGCTGGTATCAGCTGTACCTTTAAACTTGGAAAACCAATTTTACTCGAGCTGAAGAAGACAAAAAGACTGAAACATCAGCTGATTGTCCAGTGAATGACTGACTGACCTTGGGGGATGGCTGGACTCGCTGGGTTGGAGGAGTTGTGGGGAGAGCCAGGGTGAGGGAGGTTGGCCGGGGGGGAGAGGAAGACGAAAGGGGGACGGATTCCTGTCTTCTGGTGTGCGAGGAAGATGAGCTGTTCTTCTCGGTCAGCGTGCCTGGACTGGCCGCACTGGAAGCCGAGTCCGTGTCTGCGTCGGCGTCCCGGTCGCAGCCCGAGTCCTCGAACACGATGTCAAAGGAGGAGGAGGTGCAGTCGCTGGGACCACGCGGAGGACAGAGCTCGAAGGAGTGGGGGGTGTCCGAGGCGTCGGGGTCGGCCTGGCTGTCCCTCTCAGACATCAGGCTGTCGTGGCCCAGCAGCGGGTGGAAGGACAGGTCTCCCATGTCAACGCTGAAACCCGAGGCACCGCCGGCACTGCTGGAGAGCAGGGCCCGCGCATCAACAGAGGCCTCCAGAGCGTCTCCTTCAGGCCCAGAGCCGGGGGACGTCGAGCTGGACACTGGAACTTTGACTGACAGCGCCTCCATGTGGTCGAGGAAGCTCATTGGCCAGTCGGTGGTACTGAAAGAGAATTTAGAGTTTAATTCATTTTATTTGGCGTAGCTTAGTGCACAGCTGCCTCAGAAGAAAGAAAAAAGAAATGTCTGCATGGTGCTGTTTTTAGCTCTGATCTGCCCAAGTAAACTAACACAAAGGAGTAAACACACCAGGCGCTCTGCAAACACACTGCTTGTGTATTTACACAAGCATTTTTCTTCCCCTTTTAAAAATCTGTCTTCATCAGCCAGTGAAGTGAGGCGAGTGATCTGAGGTCTGTGCTGTACATAAATGTCACACTCTCTCCTGAGGGGAGGCTTAAACGTCTTTGTACGGATGCCATCTCTTGACAACAGACCCCTGCTGGTGATCGTGGCACGCTCGGCCCGCTAACAGGCTTACAAGCCCCGGCTCACCTGGTGTCTTTCAGCCACCTCTGGTCCATCTCCTCCTGCCAGCCCTCGGGGGGGCTCTCCTGCCAGGCGTTGAAGTAGCGGATTATCCCCGGGTGCTCCAGCTTGGCCAGGGCCTTCACCTCTCGCATCACCTTCTCACGGGCCAGCTCTCTGAAAGACGGAAAAACTGGGCGTTACAGTTGAATCCACATTCAGGACAGCCACTTCCACTCTGACTCTTATGTTTCTAGAAGGTGAATCCCAAATGTTTGGGATCTAAAGACACAATCTCAATGAAGATTTTGCTGTTTATTAGCCTTTCAGTAACACATTATATCATAGTAAATCCTTAGTAACCCTAATGTCCAGATAAGGCATTAATAAGTGCTTTATAATGATTAATAAAGAGCTAACATCTGCTAATACACATGCTAATAAACAACTAGTTAATGGTGAACACGTGTACCTTAATATAAAGCGTTATCTGACTTATTGTGTTTGGTATTCCTGCTCGTTCACTTGCTTCCTTGCTGCCTGCATGCAGGTGTAACTGCTCCATGACCAAAATCTGGAATCAGGCTGTTTTCCATCACGCTAACTGACTGTAATGACATTCACACTAGCCCAGTCTTAATTCACCAAGGGCTCAATAAGTGCTTCAACAAAAAATCTGGGTATGAAAATAATTAACAGACTTGTTTGTTATGTACTGCGTGATGCACTCGTCAACAGCAGGGCTGAAATGACAATGCACGCAGAGCTGCTGCTGCTGCTGCTGCTGCTGCTGCTTAACTCTTACTTTCCACTCTGGTGCGTGATATTTATGCCAAAATGTCAGTCATGCCTCTACGAGGTTTTCTGTGTTTAGACAAGAAGGATGCCGCTTATGTAACTCAGTTCAACAGCTTTAAAGAAAACAGAGATGAAGGAAGAGCTAATAGCCTCCAGCGAGGAAGTGTGTGGTGTGACCAGCGAGAGGCGCTACCTGTTGGGCAGACGGATTCTTTTGATGGCGTAGTTGCAGTCGTCCACTTTGTTGCGGGCTTCAAACACAACGCCGAACCCCCCGCGGCCAAGGCACTGCACCGGCTCAAAGTCAGTCAGGTACCTGGGGAGAAGACACTTTGGTTGTCATTATGCAAAGAAGAATTACACTTCACACACTCGGCGGCAAAGAGGAGCTGTGTGTTATCACCTGCGTGCCTGACAATTTCAAAGAGCAGGGATCATACGACACGCTGAGGTCAGGGAGGCTTTCAGAGTGGTGAAAGGTGATTATCAGGGGAAGAGTCGAATCCCTGTCAAGGCTGGAAAAAACCTTTCATTTTATTTAGTGTAACTTAACATATCTGGGGAGATGATTTCAGGATGAACATGGCCTATTTCAAAGCTTACGTAATATTCATTTGTGGCAAAACTTCAAGCACAGCTCTCGTGCAACTATTTCAATCACACAGCATCTGTCAGATATATCACATGATTTCCGCCATCTTGTCGAGCTTCATAAACCATTGTTTGGAAATTCTCTATTATTCTACACAGATTAAAATAAATCAAATCATTATTTTGCCTCTCTTCTACACCTGTGGCTTCCACAAGCAGGTGGAAGTAATGGAAAGCTCTGACATGGTAAAGACAGCTCAGGAAGTGCTGGTGCGTCTCAGCCCTCAGCGCAGTCTGACAGGACTGACTCTGAGCTGAACGCCGCTTGGCTGACGGGTTAACGGACGGATAACCAACAACTCCCCAACAACACACGTGTGATCTGGCTCTCTCATCACTGCATGAGAACAAGACAAGACACAAGTACCGGCTGTCAGTGAAGTCAGACCTGCAGGCTGTGTTTTCAGGGTGGGTGTGTCCCACTGTTCGCTGTCCCTGTGAGCCTTAAATATCAGCTAATTTAATGGAGAAAATTAAAGAAGAGCACCTGTTCTGCCCTCAGTGAGTGTCACATTAGGAGACGTGTGGGCACATGCGACTCAGGCCTTGCCTCCTGATCTCAACCTCCCTCCTAATGATCCCGACTCACGCCCGCCTCAGCTGCTGCGACAGCCACCAGCTTTATTTAGGGAAACTCCTTCGGCTAAAGCAATGCGCTTGGATCGCAGCAGCAGCTTTGAGGGAAAAGGCGGGTGGGGTGTTTGTCATTTCAGGGTGGATCAAAACAGGAGAATGTGCAAGTGGTGACAACAGGAGAGAAAGAATGTGCAGTTTAATCAGATTCTGGCTGTATTGGGGAGAGGGGCATCATTCAGGTAACAGACGCTAACATGCAGCCTCCATCGATCAGACTACAGGAGGGCAGCGGCAGCCCATTAATTCATCCTACTGATCATGTTTGGGTTGTTCAAAATAACACCAAGAACTCGCGACAACGTGCTGACGGCGATGTAAAGCGACACTCCAACCCCGCGGCAGATGCTGCTGGGCGGGGCGGGGTCTGCGGGGGACGAGGTCATTTTCATTTGACAGAAAACAGCTGAGTTATCCAATCATGCACCGCTACGACTCCTATCTCCCGTCTCCTCCTTGTCCTATCGAGGCAGGCTGGAAGACCGGTGGTCACCATGGTAACAGTGCCAAATCTGTAGCTACACCTTGACAGAGTGAGACTGACGGTAACGAGTCCCAGCGCAGCAGCAGTGTTAGGACGAAGTCCTCCTGAGTCATGGCAGGAGTCATTCACACGGCGGGTTCAGGACGTACCTGGACACGTATTCGCTGGAACGGGTCTCCATGGCAACCGGCTCTTTGGACTCCACAACCTCAAGGTCAAACTTGGAGTCTGTCTGGCACTGCGTCTCGGACTCTTTCCTTTGCTTTGAGGGACAGAGGGAGGACAGCGAAGAGACATTGAGGAAATTAGAAATACGTTCTTAAGAGAAATTCAAGCACTTTCAAGGTTCCTAAAGGAAAAAATTCCAAACTCTCAAGGCCTTTATCATCCTAAAATGTTGCAATAAATGAAATTGTGAAAAATAAAGTTGACAGAATCATGCTATACCCACAGCCACATGTCACTTTACCAGCTGCTCACACTGACTTTGACTGTACGTTTTTGGTTAACGTGAGTGACTGTGCTGAAAATCAAGTATGTTCCAAGGAGTAAATCTGCATTCAAGTGTATTCATGATTCATGACAGTTAAAATTAAAAATTTTCCAAAGTTTAAAGACTTTCAAGGATTTGTGTATGTTGTAATGATTTGTAAAAAACACCTTCATGTCTTTAAAAATACAGAATTTAAAGTCAAACCCTAGTTTGAAATTAACTTTTTTATACCCAAATGAAAACAAGGACATGAGGAAATCTTTCCTGACGGGGTCACAAATGTCTGTGTGATAAAGCAGCGCTGAGACAATCAATTCATTCTGAATCCCAAACAGAATCGAGCTGTTTTTCAGACTGCAGCTGTTGCATGCAGTGTTTAAATTAACGCTGTGTGACAGGAATAACCAGCAGCAGTCACCGGCTCTGTGGTATTCTTGCAGCTGTGTCTGCGGTCTTACCCTCACATAGGCCACAGGGGCGGGGGGGTGGAAGAACTTGCGGACGACGTAGGTGGTGGCGACGATGCAGAAGACGATGGTGCCGAGGATCTCCTTCCACCAGGGCAGCAGCAGCACGGGGTCCTTTCTCCTGCGGCTCTCACCTCCCGCCCCGTTTCCCTTTATCAGGCTGACGGCGCTGTCACGTCTCTCCCTGTAGCGCTTGTTGAAGGGGAAGTAGTAGCCGTTGTCTGCAGAGAGGAAAAGCATCAGATGTGTCCCTCGCAACCAGTTCACAGTCTGCACACTTTATTGCAGCCTATGTCCAGTCTCAGCTTCTTACCATATGGATACTGAAGGATGGACAGGGCTCCATTGCTGTATTCTTCATGAGAGAACTTGTCATTGTTCAGACACTTGTCAAACTCGTCAGAGCCGACCAGGGCTGGCGTCCGAGATGGGGAATCTGTGTCGAGGACATAGTCAAAGATCTAAGTTCTCAGCAGAAAGAGGGATCATTCTGTGGAGCTACAGAGATGCCCTGGCCTACAGTCCTCTCCAGATGTAAGGGACATGCTTGTTTGGTACAGAAAAGTCACATCATCATCAACACTCTTTAGATTTTTTCAGTGAAAATGAAATGCAGAAATTATGATTCCCACTAAAACAGTGACTTGGATTGCAACATCTGTCAAAATAAGCTCAGTATGATGTTGGAATGTTTCGTGAAAACAAGATGCAGCATCGCTTTGTCTTTGGTCATCGCTCAGCCCAAAGGTTTCCCTCACAAAGTCACACAGCACCCAGTGACTGAGGACATGTGGACTTACGGATGAGAGGCTTCCATTTGACAGTGGGCAGTGGAATGATGTCCTTTTCTGATCCGATAGCTTTGGAAGGGAACTTTTCAGTGATCCTCACAGAGGACTGGAGGTAGAGCTGTCCCTGGTACATCCCTGAAGAACCCAGGACAGAGGTTACACATGCACTGGATCCACCAAACACAATGGTGCAGCGTGAGGATCTCTGCGTATGTGTGACTTTACCGAGGTAAACGCTGGACTCTGCGGCTCCTCTGGCCTTCATCGGTTCGTCGTCATCGTCCTCCTCTTCAGTTTCCGACTGGTTGCTGTAGGCGTTGTCGTCAAACAGGGCGATTGGTGTGACTTTACCCCCGCCCACCAGCCAGGCCGAAGCGATGGGTGTGCAGAACTACACAACACAGGTCACACAGAGTGAGCCGATGTACTGATTTTATCTCCACAGTGAAGGCTGTGAGCTCAGCTGAGCTCCAGCAGCAAAGTGCCAGAGTTCAAATGAACCACTGCAAACACGCTCATAAAATCTCACCTGACGCTCCCAGACCAGCTGCCCATCGGGCTCGGTACTGAAGGCCATCACCTTCCAATCAGGAACGGATACTTTGATGACGAGGTCCAGGTTCTGGTTCTGATGTTGTTGGTTCTGCGCCTGCTCTCGGTCCTTTGGTTCATCAGCGATGACCCGCTGGCTCTCCCTCCAGGCGTCGCCGACTTCTCCCTCCAGGAAGTTCACTCCAGGCTGCATCTCAGGAACGAGCTTCAGCTCAAAGTTTCCAACACTGAAGTTCCACCTGGTAACAAGTAACGAGAAAACATTTATTTAACAAGGCCGGCTTCATACAATCACAGACGGTAGTCAGTGACAAACACGATGTTCGGCAGCAGGCCTGATCAGTGAGATGAATCCAGCAGGTGAAACAGAAGACATATTAATGTCGACTCCTAGTGGCTGAAAAGATAAATGACTTCATTCACAACCCTGTCTCCAAAAAAGTTGCTGCTTAAAATAAATATATGAATATAAACAGATTGCAATCATTTGAAGTGTCTGTCGACAACACTTTTCTGAAGTGTTCATGTATTAATCTCCTTCATCCAGTCATGTGTTCACAAAGTGGTGAACTCGCTCCATCCTCGCTGTGAATGACTGAGCCTTTCCAGGATGCTTCTTTCATACCCAATCATGATGCTCTCACCTGTTACCAATGAGCCTGTTTACCTGTGGAACGATCCAAACGGGTGTTTTTGGAGCATCTTTCTCAAACTTTGAAACGTGTTGCTGCATCAGATTCACAATAAGCAGATATTTACAGAAATCACTGAAGCTGATGAGGTCAAACATTAAATATATCGACTCTGTGCTGTTTTCAGTTGAGTTTATGTGGAAAAGGATTAGCAAATGATCACATTCTGTTTTATTTATGTTTCACGCAGCATCACAACTCTTTCAGAATCAGGGCTGACAGAAAGTCAATGGAGTGCTTGTGACGCTTTCTGAAGAAACAGGAGCTGCTTCATGACTCAGGATGACTGACAACGTCAGACTGATCGACTGATTCAATAAAACCTACTTCTCCATCCCTGATCGGGGCCTGATGGCTCGCACGGTCTTCTGGGTCCTCTGCAGCAGGAGCATGTCTTCGGTCTCCAGCTCTTCCTCCCCCCAGCGACTGCAGCCCACCGCCGAGCAGATGTATCGCAGCTGGGGCAAACGACATGAGCGGACATCACAAACAGGCTTATTCTGCTGTGTTCATGCTGGTGTCATGTTGACACTCTCTGAAAAACATCTGGTATGATTACGTTAAGTCACTCTCTGGGTAAAACAGAGAAAAACATGTCACTTCGTTCTTTCAGCTTTCTCTGAGGTGGTTCCACTGACCTTGCCGCTGTAGGCCCCCAGGCCATAGGTAGTCAGGGATTTGCCCCCGACCAGGACAGTGTCCTCTCCGATCCGGTAGGACGACTCCAGCAGGGACTCCACGCTGAAAGGCACTGCCTCCATACTCTCCCTGTCCCGGTTCCACTGAAACAAGGCACCGTCCAGCGAAGGGATGACCATCTTATTGCCAAACACCTGCAGAGACCAACAGGTCGGTTTGTCGGATGTGTCAAAGACAAGCTGATGTGAATGAGACCTTGTGTCTTGGTTATTCCGTAGCATGTGCACGGAGGGGGCAAACCACAGACCCTCCATGGCTGCACCCATACTGACTCTGGCAGCGTAGAGGTTAGCTAACTTTTGTTTCAGTGCACTCAGTTACAGAAGCTCTCTTTAGATTTTGGAAAGTCTTGATCCCTCTTAATTTGAAGAGGCAGAGCTTCTTTTTACAAAGACTATAACTTGTTGTTGTAAATCTTCTGCTCCATAAACACTGTTATCAGACTGCAGAGACATTTACCACACTTATTTCGACAGCTTTAATTGGCATGCTCACACCGTTCCTATCGTTTTGTTAACTTTGTGCCGTGGTATCTTATCTCGATTTGCCAGTAGCTGAGTTGTTAAAAGTTATGTCATGCTTTTGCTCTGTGAGTTTATCTTGATTTACCTTTAGCCTGTCATCCATTAATGTTTGCAGACATTTGCAAACTAGTGGACCAAACACTGCAATGCAGATGACGCTGTGAAACGCCCCCCCGCTAAAGCTGTCTGAACAAGCCGCTGATACAGAGGTGTGTGTGAGGTGCTGTTGCAATTGCCGAAGAAACTACATGACATCATTATGACACTCTGCTCCAGTGTCACCAAACAAAAGAAACGATAACAAATTTTATTACTTCCGTCTGATGCAATCGCTTAAACACACACCAAACCTCCTGGAATATCTGTTACAGGCTGAAAAGTGGTTTTCAGCTCAGACAGACAATCGCTCAAACACAAAAACACTTGCCCACACAGACAACACTGGCCGACACACATCCGCCCACACAGCAGCAGCAGCTTCAGCCCCCGCACACTTGGACTCAATCCACAGGCTCGGGACCATTACACAACTAAGAGCCTAAGTAATTAACCTGGATCTTTAGAAAAGTGTGCAGCTATGGATAATGTGTGTGTGTGTGTGTGTGTGTGCGTGTGCGTGTGAGCTCCTGTGTGTGCGCTATTAGGTGCTCGCTGTAGGGGGGCGGCAAGCATGACATCATTGCAAAAACCTGAGCCTAATCCTGATTTAACCTCCACAGCTTTAGCTCATCAGGGGGTGTGAGGAAAACTGTTTTCTTCGAGCGCTTCAGTCATTGTTATACAAAGACTGTCATGGACGGCCTATCTGGACGTCCAGCAGGCTGTGACTCACTCTTCTCAAACTGTTCAGTGACATAACAACAGCTCTGTGCCAATTAGAGATTCCTTGTCTTGTTAATGGACACATCAGGTGCTGCTGGGGTCCAACCTGCGACCTGTCACTCGCCCTGGTCTGGAGATGCTGTCAGTGCAGTCGCTCTGCGGTGGATTAAAAGATGCCAGGAGGGAGAAAAGTGTGGCAGAATGATTTACCACAGAGCAGAGCCAGGAGCAGAGGTGATGTCATCTTTTTAGAGGAGGGGTGGGGGGGTCCGAGACAAGACGAGGATAAATTTAGCAAGTGAAAGGAGGAGGGGTGGACAATCTGACCATCACGTCGCACCGTGCTGGTGAGGCTGAGAGGTTTACAGCAGAGGGGAACTTCTCTGAGCCGAGGATGAGTCATCCAGCTCCTGATGCCTTAATCCACGTCTGTGATCCGGCCTGGTGTTCCAGCACCAGCTACCCCGGATCACATCTCTCAGCCTGTTCGTCACCTCCACGTCCTCCACAGAGACGTACGCTCACAGCCCCACTCCACTGACTTCTGCACCGACTGATCCACTACCAACAAAACTCTGGATCAGCAAGATGTGAAACTGAGGAAAAGCAAGCAAAAATCACTGCGGCTCACTCCAGCCCCGATGACAATGCCAACACTCACCTCATAATAAAAGATAAGTGTTTACATTAACTGACCGTTCAATAATTAAACAATGTTCACCGCAGTCAGAGCAGGTGCTGCGTTATCATTATCAGCAAATTTCAGTGAATCATTCACTTCTCTGTCATAACTAAGGTAACTGGGCCTTGATGAGCATAACATCTCAGCGCAGCTTGGTTGGAAAGAGGCCGTAGAGGTTTTTTGTGGCATGTCGGATGATTCACTTTGACATATTTTGACAGCTCTTCATCACAAAGCAGTCTGTCTATATGGAAGTCATCGAGGAAGACACTAATGTTTAGTGATTACAAACGGCCGAGACAGGATGAGACTGAGACACCTCTGATGTTATTTACAGCTCAAGGACTTTACAGAGTTTTACACCCAGTGGACGTTCCCTAATGACACCTCTTTTTAAAAATATGACCTTCGACTCATGTTTCACATCTGCTTCATGTTACCTGCTAAACGCTGCATAGACACAGATCTAATGCTAGCCCTTTTGTTGGAGGTGCGGTTCAGATGAGGGAAACCTCCATCTTCCATCACTTTGACTTGACTTTATGACTTCTGGCATCAGACCTGCTGAACATTAACTGAGATGTTATTACTTTCCTGCTCGATCCTGATATACGTCTCTAGGTTAATAAAAAATCTATCAGTGCTGTGAAGCTTACATAAATCTTGCTAAGTGTTGCTAAGAAAAGGCATTAAAATGGAAAAATGCTGCTTTACCGAGCAGCTATAAACAAATGTTAGCATGCATGTGGCTGCATAGCATTGGAGAAAGAAACAGGATACAAAGGAAATGATGTATTTTTATATACTAGGATGTGGCAGCCTTTCCTGATTCTATGGAAAAAATCCCTATCAAAACAAATTAAAGGTATCCTTTGATGAACTGTGTAGGAAAATATAATGAATGTCCCACCCCCACTCCTTTCTTATGTCTCTGTCTTTTCTGTTTGTATAAAATGCTCTTTGTTCTGAAAACGTCTTTCTTCTGTTAGATTTCAGATTTTTGTCCAAACCAAAACATTTAGCATGTTTAACTTCTGGACATTAATAAAATGAGTCAAAAGAGCCTTTCACTTAAAAGATATCCTCAGGACAACCTCCTTCTCCTTGTGCCTCTTTTGCTGTGAATTTCCTGTAAATCTTTGAACTCATTCAAGTTTCACCTCCGTCTTTTTCTTAAAGAAGGAAGAAAAAAAAGCCGTTCAGTCATTCTGAGATCTGTCGGCTGCAGGGAGCATCCAGTGTCCCTCTTCACTTTGTGAGGTCAGATTGTAGTTTAACAGATATTTTTTGCGCGTTGCTGCATTAAAGCTACATGTGTACGACACTGTGACGACAATCGTTCATATTTATGAGTGGATTTTTATTAAAGTTGATTCAAAAATATTCTGTCTTCAGATGAGCTGGAGCGCTGGATGACTATTTGATAATACTAATTATGTCACTGTACTCCACCCTTGGGGAATGTGGGGGTGGGGGTGCAGGTTCAGTGGGAATGGGGTGGGGGAATGTGTGCTTGTGTGTGTGTGTGCGTGTGTGTGTGTGTGTGTGTGTGTGTGTGTGTGTGCGCGCGCGTTGCAGCCAATGCTCCAGCGCTCTTGTCAAACAGAGTCAGCTCTCGCCAGCCGCTAATGTGCCACTGTTGGCCCACAAGGCTATTGCTCCACTTACAGGCGGCAGACAGCATGAGCCCGAGCAGTGCTGCTGGTTTGAGCAGAACACACAACAAACACACACACAAAATATCACAACAAAATCAGAGCGGCTGCAAGAAAGATCGACTTTCTGCCAAAAATATCGCCCGTCTGGCCGTTTTCATTTCCTTCGCCACGCTGGAAGAATTACTGCTTGTCACATTAGTCACAGCGAGGCGATCAATCGCTGGTCATTGTGTAGCGATCCATCAAACTCTCTCATCGCTCATTCATTCACGCCGCACGCCGGCAGAGGTATGCGAGTGTGTGTATTGTCTGTTCTGTGATGACATCATCTCTGCTCTGTGGCATTACCTCACCTCCCTGATCGTCCAGCCTCCCCCCTCCTCTTCGTCACTTTAAGCCCGCCTCCCCCGGCATGACTCACTCCACGCTGGCACCCACTCCCTGCGTGTAACCCCCCCACTCCACAGATGCCCGCCCTTCACCCCCTCTAACACCCACGGGCGACTCTTGGCTTTTTGAAGTGATGGCTTCTTTTTCTGCAGACAATGCTGTTTGTGGCTCTGCTGTCCCTCATTTCACCCAAAAAAAAACACACACACACACATACACACTTTGCAGGATGCAGCAGGTGACTGGCTGTTTCCTCCCCGGCGTGTCGAGGCCAGCCAATGGCACAGCAGCAGATCCCCCCCCCAGCCTCTAATCACCGAGCAGACTGGTGTCTCAGGGACCCGGCAAGCACCAATGAAACCGTTGCTAAGCGCTCAGGAGGCGTCAGGGTGGGGGTGGGGGGGCAGCGGCAGTCCCCCCCGCCACCCCACTACCACCAACACGCACACACACACACACACGCACACGCACACACACACACACACACACACACACACACACACACACACACAGCAGAAAAGGCATCCCAGGTTACTGGTAGCAGAGAGGACAAGGCTAGATTTAAACTTACATAAAGTATGATGGGCATAAACACACACACACACACACACACACACACACACACTGTGGATCATAATAAATGACGTCACAGCGAGTCACCGGGTTCAGAGCTGACGGGCATCTCTCCTCGTTCCGCTCTGTCAGCCAAATGAAAGCCAACAGGTGAAAAGACACAGACAGAGGGAGTCCAACACACACACACACACACACACACACACACACACACACACACACACACACACACACACACACACACACACACACTGTCACAACAGGAGCATGCTGGAGGATGTTACTTGTGTGTCAGTCTGTCTATGAACTTCCTGACACTTCTTGTGAAGTCTCACACACTGAGATGAAAATGTCCTTAGAGAGACAGACACAGACACAGACACAGACACAGACACAGACACACACACACACACACACACACACACACACACACACACACACACACACACACACACACACACACACACACACACACACACACACA
>JBBMOE010000054.1:2176831-2388091 GCA_037975065.1 Chaetodon trifasciatus | reverse complement strand
TGGCGGGGGGTACACGGGGTGGGGGGGTGGGTGTCGGTGGGGGTAGCAAGTTCAAACAAAGCTGCTGTCCTCTCTCCTCTCACCTCCAAGAGCTCCCTGAGGTGCCGGAGGCCCCGGCGGAGGCATCAAACCTGGCAGTGCCGTCACATGCATGATTCACACGCACACACAGGAGCCTTCAAACATGCAGTGTACACACACGCGTGCACACGCAGATGCATACAGTACATGCACTGAGACAGATGTAAACACCGGGTCTCCTGAGTGGAGATTGTAACCTATAGATGGCAGCGTTACGGGTGAGGTGACAGGTGTCAGCCGGCACGACGGCAGCGCTCGTCACACGCTGAAGGCCGGATCAAAGCGAACATCTAGAATATTTATAGATTACAGGATACGGAGGCGGAGGAGGGAGCGCGAATAAAGAAGCAACTGACAGAAACTTAAAAATGTTGACATCTGAGCGGAGACTGTTTTTCAAGCTGTCCGCCTGAAATGTTTTCACGAGTCTGCGTTTGAAGCACTGCACTTCAAAATCCAATTTGGAAGAAAATAAAAGGGCTTCACTGGAGGTCCATTCTCTTAAAAGCACAAAGAGATCAGCCTGGGAGAGTTAGGATACTGTCAACAAAGCACTAAACTACCACAATCCTCCCAAAGTGGAATGAGTGGTTAATGGGGTTGAATTTGGTGCCATGAACAAGGTCGTGATTCTTTCCTTTTTTAAAGACGCACTGACTTTATTCACATGTCTGTAAAGTTTACCTCTGGCCAAAATGTGTTGGCATTAGTGTTAGCATTATTAGGCTGTTATACAAGGTGGCACATACCACTGGACTGGCCTGTTTAACTTGGACAAACAGCAGGTGAAGCCTTGAAAGGTCACAGAAGGAAGTGCTGATATGTTTTCAAAGGGCTGACCTAATTAAAGCCGGACGACTACTTCCTAAAGTGTTCACTTTTACTGTTTCACACTTACTCACAGCCGAGTTTCCTCTCTGTTCTATTTCCAGTCCGAGCTCGCTGTCACTACTTTCAGTGTCGAAAAACTATTATCAACACACACCTTTATCTGCTCTCTGTTTACAGACCTGAGCTGATTCCTGAAACATTCTTCCTTCTGTTGTGTTTTCTGTCTTTTTTGCTTAATTGGCCCATCTGAAGGGAAACACACCTAAATCACGTTTGATTTCTTGTGACATTTCTAAAGTTCAGCGACTATTCTCCTGACAGATGGATGGAAACAGAGCGTGGTGAGAGTATATACTCGAGGGGTGGCATTAAAAAGCAGCGTGTACGTGTGAAAGCAAGGGAGAGCATTAGGGGAAGGAGCAAGAGTAAGATGAGAGAGGGAGAGAGACGAAGAGAACGAATGCGACAGAGACAGACGTCAACAAAGACGCAGAGGCAGAGACGGACGGGGTGTGATCTCGACTTCTGACACTTGAAAAACAGAAAACCTTCCACTCGTTCATTATTTTCTCACATCAGCGAAATCTGTCATGTTCTACATGTTGCTGTTGTTTCACCGACAGGCTTTTTAATGAATAATTCACCTGTTCCTTCGTGCTGCGTCTGCCTCACAACTTACTTTGTTAATTCTTTATCTTCTCGACTTCCACGTATAGTGTTTGTTATTGTGAGTATGTAAATTCACACCCTCGCTGGCACATTATCAACAGCTGGCATGAATAAAACTTAGATCAAATACACAATGAGGGGGAAAAGGTTGAAGGAATACCTTAAACTTTTAATACTATGGACGAGGTATTCTAGGCATATTAGCCATTGATATGAGGTGACTTAGAGCCAATAAGTGGTGGCAAACAAACAGTCAATATGGGAGAAAGATCACGAGAGAGAGAATACAGGAAGCAGGAGATGTAAGCTGGGACAAAGTGATAAAGGACCAGCAGAAAGTGACAGGCGCAGCAGGGATAGTGTATGGGAATAGATGCAGGAGGGAAAGCGAGCGGCGGCAGGGTGTGACCAGCAGCACGGTGACGCTCGTCGGAGTTTTCCTGCAGCAGCTGAGGTGCCTGGCAGGGGAATAACCTGCTTCTTTCAGAGCAAAACGCTCTAATTACTTTCCATTTCCTCTTGATACTGTGCCGCAGATGACGAGACACAAGCCTCATCGTCTTCAGGTCCATCACCAGGCACTGGCCTTATTGTGCCATCGGTCTGTCTTACATAATTTTTCAAAATATCATGTACGACAACTAATGACGTCCTCTCGACTTGAGCTTCATGGAGCTGACTGCACAGTGTGCTCAGCAGCACCCTGTTGGGACAAAGCTGGCATCCCAAATAACAAGAACTAATATTGGATGCTTTGGGGGTTGTCAGAAAGCTTTAAAGTGAGCCTCAAAATGAAGAAGGTTGACGGTGAAAGGACACCATGCTGCATTTTTACTAACAAGCGGATACAGCAGCAGCAAGTTTTAGTGTTAAGGTAAGAAAGAGGTCCAAAAGCCTTCAAAAGCTCTGAGTCTGACAAGGTTTTCAATTTTATGACCGACTTAGATCCAACTTTCCCCTGAAAAGCAGACAGCACATTTCTAAAACTACACAGGGAATAATTTAGTGAAGGACCTATGCTTCTACAAAGAACGTGCACTGAAACAAGAATGAATCCATAAGCTGAATAACAGTCAAAAGTGTGTGTGAAGGTCTTGTTTAGAAAAAAAAAAAAAAAGAATAACATGGCAGAGAAGAAGTAGCATCATGAAGAACACACTGCGCCAAACATCTAAGGTGGGCGTCAAACCTACTGTTTACCAAGGAAGACAAAATCAATGCCCTACCCACTGCGCCAAGAGCTGCCTCTCACTTTGGGCAGCAGCAGCAGGTCTAACAGGGTCCAGTAAACCTGTGGACTGCGTGAAGCCCTCAACTTTTGCCTGGCAGGTTTCTGGGGATTTTCTCAGCCGAGTGACACACGTGTGCAGGATAACACGAGAAATAAAAACATCCACTTCATCATCATGTTTGATTTGTATTTTTGGGTTGTGATCTGAACACCGTTTATGTTCAAGATAAATCTCATTACTAGGACAATAATAAGCATTTGAAGCACTTGCAGCTTCTGTGCTGTTATAAGAGCAGATCCCAGCACTCAGGCAGGATCTCAACATGTGAAGTCACCTCAGACCCTCCGTGAATCTGTGCTGCGGAGTCACATCTTTACATGCAAACATTATCACTGGCTTGTTCTGCCAAACTCCCACTTAACTGTGGTTAATCAAACAAACAGACTCCTACTTTCTTTCAACTTTTCCCAGCTAGCAGGCAGCCTATCTGCAGACGGGAGGAGATAAGCGGCGGATCATGAGAGGCTGGTGTCTCTGCTGCCAAGCGATTAGGAGCCTTTCTGTCGTGCAATGTGATTTTTGCATGATTGTAACTGGAAAGCAAATTAACTCAACAGTGCAAGCCCCGGAGAGCAAAGCAGGCTGCTGTCATCTCATCACACTGCTGTTAAAATCCATCCGACTTGATGACTGAACACACGAAGCAGCTGCAGTTTTCAGCTGCTCGGATCTGCGGACTCTGCAGGACGGATGTGGATTCTAACCATCCTGCATTTCCAGCGAGCTCCAGCACAAACGGTTTCAACACAACTTCCAACAAGCCCAAGTAACAACCAGGACACGTCCATCACTGGCGTGTCCCAGCTTCGCGGTGGAAACTCAGGAAACAGCCGCTGTCAGCCGGCGGAGGGACACTGACCGCGGTCCCTCACAAAGTTTGCGGTCGATCAACGGCAGCGCGTTACGCCCGGACATGCCACAGCCTGCGACTGGAAACTTTCACTTGTAACAGCAAACGGTGACTTGTGTGTAAATTAACCTCAAACATCGACTAAAAACGGTTGGGTCTACTTAACCGTATATACCTATCGACAGCGTTTTCCTTAAATCTACTTACGATTTCCACCCAAACTTAAGTCGACATTATTTTGAGTCAAACTGGCTCGTCGACACCGCTTTTTCACGTTTTGCGCTCTGACAGTTAGCTGGTACCGTTTCATATTTCTTCCACGTCCATTTATTGATGTTATAAGGAGATGAGCTGCGATAATAGCCGTTAAAACAGGGTTTGAGAGTCCGGGGAACACCAGAAACCACATCCACAAGTTTCCAACGCAGCGCCGAGGCGGAGCGATACTCAACGTGCGTCCGCCGCACGAGACTGTCTGTTGGTCTAAACAGCCGCTGAAAGCGATGTTTTAGCCGACATGCTAGCTACATTAAACAGACATTTTGTTTTTCGAGCTTTCTTTTAGTTTATTTGAAGTCGTCCACGTTTCCCGCGTACTAAAAATACGTGCCACACCGAGAGTGTCCGATAATGGGTGTGTAGCTGCTAGCTGCCAGTTAGACTTAACTAAAAAATACCTTGTTGGTCGGACGTTTCCTTTACTTTCTCCATATGAGTCGTCGGCTTCTCCCGCCGACCCGTTGTCGTCGTCCTCCACGGTAACGTCTGCTACAATCATCGGGGCGCCTACGTTCTCCAAGCCCCGCTCCATGACTTTTGCACCATTCTCCTCCGAGGTCGAACCTGAATCCCGGGCGACGGACTGCGGCTCCCTCCCGATGGCGGAGCCCTGAGTTTGCGAAGTCCCGAATCCGATGAGCGCTTTCAGAACCAGCAGGAGCACCAGGGAAATGCTCACGTTTCCAAAGTGAAGCCCCCTTTCCATTTGTAAGACTGGCACATTAGTGAAATATGAGATTTACATGCCACTGGCCTTGTAAATCTTAACATAAAAAACTGCAAAAAGTGCAATAAGAAAAACAGTGTATCTACAAAGAAAACCGGGTTGTGTCTAGCAAAACGCCCTTTCAAATCTGTTCTTTAAGTAAACATAAACAGCCACTGGGACACCATGTTATTCCCTTTATACCTGACTCAAGTCTTGCCTTGGTAACGCAACGTCCCGCCTTGTTTCTACACTAGGATTGGACAGTAAAATGCCTACGTTTAACACAAATACATTTAGCCGCTCTTCATTGCGCCGTTCACTGCCAATCATACATACTTGCATACTTAGCACAATATGATTGCATCAGTTTGCTGTCATTCAAAAAGGCGGGCTCAGAACGTTCCAGCCCCCCAAACAGTGCGCCTCATTGGCTTATCCACGGTCTGTCAAAACGACGCAGGCGCACTGGTGGCCGAGACACAACAGGAGCAAAAGGTGACGCAAAAAGGTCCCCGATGGCGTTTCCTGTGGCGGACATGTGATTGGTGGTATGTGTCGTCGTCCGTCCAGTAAGAGAGACAATGCCGAGAAGCAGCAACACTATTGGTCGATGTCTGCCACTGCTCACTGTAAGTACGCACTGATTCGATAGTTCAGCTGTCAGTCATGTGTAGTTGTCAAGACGGCCGATGTGAAGCATCAACGTGGCTTCGCTGTAGAAAAGGTGCATTTCCTGTTCCTGATCACGAGTTATGCTTCCTCACTTTCGTGTTAACAACCAGGGCGCTGTGATTTAATGGCTGTCACAGGCTCTGAAAGCATCATCAGGAGTTTAGATTTTAAAAAGGAAGCTGTTGTAAAACTGCATGCCAGCCACGAAGCTTTCAAGTTTCCATAAATTAGTTTTACCTGACAGTCCCTTCAAAGTCACATCAAGCATTTGTAGCGGCATACACAGCTGCTCAGGGCCTGTAGGATGGATTTTTAGAGTGATTTTTGGTGCTATATAAGGTCACTGAACACACCTTGCAGCAGAATCAGACTGCTTGCGTTTCTGGCCCCCCCAAGTGGCCATAAAGGAGAATTGCACCGACAAGGTTCCCTTTCAGTCTTTTTGGTTGGAAAGCAGCTTGGCATCTTTGACAGAAAAGCTTGAGAATATCTAATTTTTACAAACTAAAACATATATATTTTGACCTCTACTGATGTCTACAAGGGCTGCAGCTAACAACCGCTCTCTTTATCAATGAATATGGTGATTATTTTACTGATTAATGACTTGGAAAATAGCAAAACATCACAATTTTCCAGAGCCCTAGTTGACAAATTGCTTGTTTTGTCTAACTAACAGTCCAAAACTCACAGATACTGATTTTACTACTACAGATGGCAAAGAAAACCAGCAAATGTTAACATATATGGACTGACTGAATCATTGATTAGCTGTTCCTGCTCTAGGATCTCCTTTGGAGTTGCGACAGAACAGAAAATTTTACAGAATCATCAGAAATCAAACACAGAGGCACACCGTTATCATTTTGGTCCTGTATTGAGAAAAGTACCTTCACAGCAAAGTCATCATCACAGTCAGCTGGTAAAGAAAAGAATAAAAGAAATGCTGGTGCAAAAATGATCCAACAGCTTTGAACTGGACCCAAACTGGGCCACATGTGCAGCCTTTACTTTGTCCACACGCCTCTGAGGCGGATACATCCCACTGACGAGGACCTGATTGGTCGTACCTAATGACAGTGGCTGGTAGACAAACGTGTCAGTCAGCTGCATTTGCTCGATTGTATTAAATTTCCCAGCCTTGATGTTGTCCTGAGTCTCTCTGAGTTGAACATAGAAAAACACAAACGTACAAAAAGAAAACCACAGTGTAAGGCCTCGTGAGCCAAGAGCAGAGCGGAAAGCTGCTTTCCAAAAGGAAATATCAGACACAGAAAAAAATGACAAACCACCTCGATTTCCAAACAAACCATGGACAGTAAGGTCACCTGTTCTTTGTGTGAAGAAAGTTCAATCATTAAAGTATTCGTACATAATTCAACTTCGGACACATTATCTGAATGAAAGCTGCTACACGCTGAGCATAAAGTCGTTTAGAACGCCTTCAACCTGCAGCAGTGATGCTGACTGGCAGCTACATTATCAATTAATTTAGCTACATCTGAATGAAGACGGTGTTTGACTGCTTTGGCGTGCCAAGGCACAGAAATGTACTTGTAGTGCTGCGGTTTCAGATTCGAGCTGCATCAGTTCACCATTAACCGACTTCTTCTTCGGTGTATTTCGCATGAACTTTATGGCACAAGACTTCCTGTGACCACATGGCTCGCGTAAGGAAAAAAGAAACCGTCATGCACGTTACTTACAGGCACAAAAAAAAGAGGAGGTTCATGCATGAAAGAGCAAATTCAGCAGTTTGTTTTAGTTCAAACAGCGAGAGGACGTGGACTTTAACCCTCCTGACTGGCTGCTGCTGCTGAAGCTGAGAGGAAACGTTTCCAGTGTCGTCGAAACCAGTTTAAATCCAGCAGCCAGGGAGAACTAGGTTACATCTTCCACATCGCAGCTACGTATCTCAGCTCCGCCAACTGTGACTTTAAGGCCCCTCGTCTGACAGAATGGAGTCACCCCCCCCCCCCCATGCCATCATCCAGAGAGCTCAACAGGTGTGATTCCTGCTGAAGAGGATGTAAATTTGCCGGCACGTGTGGCTGAACGGCTGACATGATGTATCGCCATGTTGTCACAAGATTACAGGAGGTGAAGAGCTGCTGCAGGACGCAGGAGGTGACAGCAGGGGAAAAGGTGAGCGTGTCAGCGACAGGAAGAGGAAGTGCGCGGCGTCACCTCGTCCTTCGGTCTGACGGTTCTCTGCCCTTTTTCTGCACAGTGACACCGCAGCACATGCTGACATGTGTGTTTAAGCAGCAGCTGAATCAGGTCCGCCTCTGCGCTGCAGCTTCATATCACACTTCATACCTGCACCACAGGGTTCCCCTAAATTGTCAACGATCTCATTAATTTTTGGAGCTTTTTTTGCAGTTTAAATTAGCATATTAATTAGAGAAGTTAATTTCTTACAAAAAAAAATCCTTATGTTGTAGTAGACGGTTCAGATTACTCCCCCTTCTGTGATCTAATTAAACAAAAAGACTTGAAGGCATATCAGCGCAGTGTCTCCACTCGTGGCCTTTCAGCAGCAGCCTGGCAGGCAACAACATTTTCATGTATGATTATGAGCGTTTTACACGTAACTTTGAGAGCGCCGTTTCTTTTTAGAGGATTTAAAATATAATCTCAAGGCACACACATTCAGTCAAAGCCGCCAATTACAGGACGAGCCAACATTCCCAGTGAGACCAGGCAGCCGAGCGGACTGGAAAAAGAAAACTACGTGTATGAGATGCGCTTGACTTTCCTCATCAGGCACTTTAAAGCTCGCCGAATCAGAAGCACCACCTGCAGGATGAGGAAAATCAAGCGGGATCTGCTATGTGTGAAAACTTCCCAGCGACGGTTTTGTCCAGTTCGAGAGGCGGCACGCAGTCTGAGACCGGCGGGAATCGTCAGCACGGCACTTGCGGGAGAGGGTGAGGTCGTTTCCAGAGGAGGTGAGAGACGGCGATTGCGGCGAGCTCCTCAGTTGATTGGAGGATCTCGAACCTGCACGTTTCCGTCCTCCATCCCGAAGTAAGCTCGTTCGGCCATGCCGACGAAAAGCCCCGTCTCCACCACACCTGAGGAGGACACACAGAGACGCCGTCACCACACCTGACCTGCACGGCTTCACCAGCGGGGCCCTCCCTCGCTCGCTCTGACGCTCACCTGGAATCATCTTGAGCGCCGTGTTGACGTCCTTCCACTTGTGAGCGCCCTCAAACTTCCAGTCCAGGATGAAGTTGCTGTTGTCGGTGACCACGGGACCCTGAGAGGAAGACGGACAGCGCAGAGTTCAGCCAAAGACATTCACACTCTTCATCCAAAGAGGGACACGTAAACATCACACGCTCACTCAGAAATGATGTGACGGCTAAACACCTGAGGACAGGGACTGTGCTGTGCTCTGAGGCTCAGGAGAAGAATGAGTGACCGGGATAAAAGGCGACATCGTCAGTTATCTTCTGAAGTCACTTTTCTTTGTCTTCACTGAGCAACAACAGGATTCACCTGCTGAGTTTTACCTGTCTGACACTTGTCCTCAGCGCGTCCTGACCTCTGCAGTTATTCACTGAATTGTTAACTGACAGCCTGTCTGTGATCATCGAGGCTCTCTGGGTTAACAGACCGGCTCTTGTCCACTCATTAACAGACAAACGGTTTCAAAAGCAAACAGACAGACATCTGTGTCTCTCATTGGACGACGTTCATTTAAAAACAAAGTGGGAGGAAAACGTCTAAAGTTCAGCTCTACAGACTGTTAATGAGCGGCAGGTGCAGCAGGTGTAGGTGTCGTTCTCGTCCTCTGGTTGCAGCGTAAACTTTCCATTTTTCACATTTGTGTTAACGCGCTTGCCGTCTTCTTCTTCTTCACGGCCTTCGCTGTCGCACTGCAGCATCTTATGGCATCTTACCTCTGTGAATGATGTCACCACCAGCGCGTGCACGAGTCAAATAAAACAAGGAGAAACGGCTCGGGGTCAAAATCTCCACAGGCCGCTTCAAAGCTCACAGTCCAGAATAATGGAGTTGCATCTGGTGCCAACTTTGATTTCATTACTGCCACATAAAAAAAAATGTCCTGCAAAATATATCCTGAGTCACATCGTGCATGAACAGCACATAACAGTGATGTAATGCTTATTCAATGTTTTCATAAACTAAATGGTTCCTCAGTGGTTTTGCTGCTCTGATTCTTTCTGAGTCTGTCAGCATGAAAGGATTCACCGCTCATCACTTTCCACCTGGACCTCCGGACCACGACGAGCTCCCGGAGGGAGAACCCGAGCGATCCACCAGAACACCCACGAGCACCCCAACGCGAAGCAAAGCTCGGCGTGAAAGCAGCCGCTCACCGCTTTGCTGACAGCCATCCGTAAGTGGGCCTCCCCTCCGAAGCGCCTGGCTATGGTCCTGGAGACGGGGACGTACGCCATGGGGATCACCTCGATAGGAACTCCCTTCTTCCACTGCTGGCCCAGAGCCTTGGAGTCCTTCCTGAGAGGAGGAACAGAGCGAGGATCAAATCCAGACACACACACACACACACACACACACACACACACACACACACACACACACACACACACACACACACATAGAGCACAGAGATGCAGAGCAAGCTGCTGATATTTAATTGAAGCTCGTCCACATGAGGAGAGCTCGTCTGACTGATCAGCTGGGACAGAATTAAACAGTAAACATGTTCAGACAAACTTCACTTGAGCCTTAAACTGGCTGCGACTTCCTGATTAAAGCCTGAAACTTTTCAGCTGCAGCTGCTTCAGACTGTTGTATCTGACTTGATTTTATGCATTCTGTGTTCTCCGTTACTGTTATTTAGTCTTTATCTTGTTTTTCTATCCTTACATTGCTCTCCATCTTACATTCATTCTCTATCTGTTTTTGTATTGTCTTGTATGAAAGGTGCTTTACAAATAAAGCTGATTATTATTATTATTGTCAAAAATATGAGGAGTAGCTGAGTGAAAACAGTGTAAAAACACAGAATAAGTCTCCTGGAGTCTGAGTGGCTCTAAAGCTTTGAGCTTTTTCAGTGCTTTGCTAAAACAGTTTAACACAAAGCAGCAATTAAAGGTTATTGTGCCATCGACCAATCAGAAAACAGCAGCCTATTTGATGTAACTGTGCGTCTCTTCTTGAGGAAACACAAACCTGTAGTCGGCGATGACGATGAAGTGTTTGGCACAGCCGGCGACAATCTTCTCCTGAGTCAGGCAGCCGCTGCGAGACAATCAGGACGAGCGTGAGACAGACATCAGGGGAGACACCGTTTGACTTCTGCTGTCTGCATCCACCTGTACTCACCCTCCACCTTTAATCAGCGTGAGATCTGCGTCCACCTCGTCCGCTCCGTCAATCGCCACGTCCAGCTGTGCGGGAGGAAGAGGAGCCACGTCTTAGACGAGCAGAAACAAAGCAAAGCGTCCAACCAATGAGACGGTCGAGCCATTTAAAGATGGCTGTCAGCTCCACCATTCATGGTTTTTTTTTTTTGCAGCTGCACGGCCGTAATACTCGCAGCGCTCCAATTCGAGCTGACAGGGTTTGAGCAGCAGCATATTGTGGCCCTTCCTCATTTCCAGGGCTTTCAGTTCGATTTGCAAAGCGCTCGTCATACCTCTGGGTGCCTGTCCAGATCCGACAGCGTGAGGCCGTGCTGCAGAATCAGCTGACGAGCCTGTGGGAGGACGAGAAAACGTGACGGCGGCGGGAATGAGACAAAAAGCCGAAGGAAGGCTGCAGAGATTTGTGAATGCACAACAACAATTATCAATGCTGAATGGATCCTTTCTGGCAAGTCATTGTGAACAGGATGCTGTGTGATTGCACTCAAAGCCGCAGTGTTGCCAAATACTGTGTCTGCTGCATTAAAGCCACCAAGACGATACAACCAGAAGCCACGTTTGTCTGGAAGAAACGTCTCAAACCGACCTGGAAGGAGGTGGGCACACACACGATGTTGAGTTTCTCCTGACGAACTCTCTCAGCTGGAAGAAACAACGTACAGAGAGAGACGGTGAGCGCGGCGACCTCAGGGGCTGGACGTATGAACCAAGCTGCTCTGCTGTGTTTATGAAACACTTCACATCGAATGACGAAGCAGAAACACACGCGCGACGGGTTTAATGTTTTAGAGCTGCAATGATTCATCGATCAGCTGTCAACTATCAAATGAATCGTCAACTATTTTAGTGATCGATTAATAAGTTTGAGTCGTTTCTTAAGGCAAAAAAGGGAAAATTCTCTGATTGCAGCTTCTTAAATGTGAATATTTTCTGGTGTCTTCACTCCTCTGTGGCAGTAAACTGAACTGCTGTTGAAGCAAGATATTTGAGGACATCGTCAGTGGACAGATTAATCAACAATATTAATCATTAGTTGGTTTCACTCACCCAATCTGTCCACAGCATAGACGATGGTCGATCCGCTGCCCACTCCGACCACCTGGTTGNAATCTGTCCACAGCATAGACGATGGTCGATCCGCTGCCCACTCCGACCACCTGGTTGTTCTATGAGAGACAGAAAACAAGTCAAACTGATGGACATCGATGGACACATATTGAACTGTGGTTAATGTCCATTGAATTGGTTGTTTTAATGGTGTTTTGTGTCCCCACATTCTTCTACAGGAAAGGACAAAACACTTTAATATTTAATGCACCATTTATTTATTAAAACACTCAACAAAAACGGAACTATAAGGAGGCAGGTCTGGTCTTTTTCCTGGTCGATGCTAACAGATGTTCATGTTTTCTTGTTCCTCACATTTCATGAGCTAACTGTGAGCTAACTGTGAGGATGTGGGAGGTTAAATGTCTCCTTCAAACACCTAAAGTCCTGCTGTGTCTCATATTCACTGCAGACAAACCGCAGCAGTGTGAAGCTCTTTCAGCTCCAGGCTGCTAGTTTACATCAGTCATAACATCTTAGCTTGTCTATTTCTGCCTGTCCACCAGTTAAAAGCGTCTTGCTAGCAGCTAACACATGCTGTAACTAACGCTTAGTATATTTAGTCCTTAACACCGCACAAAGTTAGCCCACTATCCCGGGACAAGCATACATAACACTGAGCTAATTCCCTCCCAAACCGTCCAAGTTAGATAACATAATAAGTTAGCAAGCTAGGCTACACTACTTTCTATCGGTGTTAGCTAACTTTGCTAGCATGTAGCATCTAAGCATGTGGCTAAATAGAGAAATAACTGTATTTTATGCTAGCTGATGTAAACAACAAGCTAGCAGGATGTGAACACGTTAGCTAACAGCGACACCGAGCAGTCCACGGTACCTGGACGTGGTTGTCCACAGCGGCGTAAGCGGCCAGCTTCTTCGCCTCCTCTGCCATGTTCGCTCCGGACTGACTGGACCAACACACGTGTTTCTGGCTGCTCAGGGCCGCCTGCCTCCTCCTGGATGCTGAAGAGAGGAATCCAGCTGCGAGGTTACCGAAGGAGGCCCACCCCTGGAGTCTCATGACCCGGCCCACAAGACGCAGAGACCAGCCCACTTAGAGACAGACCCACGGAGCGACAGACAGATCCTCAGAGAGACAGCCTGTCTGACAGCTGATCACCTGTCCTGTCTCTTCTCCTATGACTTGGAGATCTGCGGTTATCTGCGCATGCGCAGCACAGAGCTCGCCGTTCACCTGATTGATTCCTGGTGTTAAAAATATCGTTTCCAGTGGTTGTTTTTGTGTAATATCTAACAATCTAAATGAAAAATGTCCCTTACAATCCACAGCACACCCTCACAAACGATGGGGGTTTGCACCGAGCTTCAGTGAGGCTGCTGGTCTGCAGTTTGTCCTGAAGGTGGCGCCAGAGGAACAGCCATGCGGTCCATCACATCAAAGGTTCATCCTCTTGGGAACGTGATTGTTCTCAGTAATTTTCATCGCACTTCTGTCACATGATGACATTCCCTGTGTGCAAACCTGAGGGTGGTGCACGAGGAGAGTGGCCACAATATAAAAAAGATCATTTCAGACCGTTTAAAAGTATTATCAGAAACATCTAATTAAAGTACCAAAGGTAAAAGTACTCGTCGTTCAGTAAAAGAGTGAATCAGAAGTCACCAAATGTGGAGCTACAGTTTTCAGTGGACATGAAGGGAATGAACCTGTAATCTGAAAAGTAACTAAAGCTGTCAGACAAATGTAGTCCAATACAAGCATAAAGCTGCATACAATGTAACTACTACAAGTAAAGTACAAGTACCCTGAATTTGTACTTAAGTGTAGAACATGAGTAAATGTATTTAGTTAAACATTAAGTTTGTTGAAGTATGTAGAATACAGTTTTAAAAAAGCCAAATCAGGCTCTTTGAGATCAAAAACTTCAAAAACAACATTAGAAATCTGAGCTGACGTCTTTCAGTGTGTGACAGGTTTTGCTTCTGCTGTTTTTTGAGGTTTGATACGCAGCGGCCGTTATTTCTGGATTTAATCACTCTGTAAAATATGTGCATGTGATTATGAGCCCATTTAGCTCTTCTAATCTGACCTTTTTACGACGGAGCAAAGAGTGAGACGGGGTGAGACGAGGGTCAATAACATCACCATGAATCCTCCCCGAAAGGTCATAAATACACACTTCACACACATTTTTCTGCGGTCCAGAGAACACAAACACACGAATATTTACATCACTACTACTTTTTATTTGGCAAACAGCTTGAGATAGTCTCTCTTTTTCAGTGTACAGTATATATATATACTATAATAAACCAACACATTCTGTTTGATAACCATTTTTTTCTCATTTTTACATATTACAGCTTACAAATATAGCTGATCTTTTTGACAAAATTACAGATTGTGTTTGACACCTAAATTAGTATGCTATATAAAAATCCACACATCTTACATTCATGATTAGAAAAAGTAGGCTATATGAAATCAGGAAAAGAAAAGAAAAAGGAAAAAACACCACAGTACGCAATTTCAAACAAATCCAATTAGGAGGAGGGGAGTCAAGGTTTCACAAACAGAGTATTATTCTGTCACTCTGAATCCAATGTTAAGTCATCTGAGAGGAATTTGCTGCTATTCCAAAATCATCAGTACAGAGAAGATATCAAGGAACAACAACAATACTGTCACATAAGAAGAAGAATGGTTAAACCTCCGCACTCGGTCCAGAGTTAGAAACTAATACCTTGCCATGGATTACAATGGATAGTTGATAGAAACTAAACTTTGCATTGCAAACTGTACATATTACTTCATACCTCACGATCTCTCTCTGCGCTCACTCGTGCTGCCTTAAGCTTTAGTCCGAGGATTATGTAAATGCTTCCGAGCCTTCCTTTCATGCCTCGCTATCTCTGCGTGAGACATCTGCTTAAATTGGACATCTTTCTCACATCTGTAAGACAAAGTTGAACAGAACTGCATGAGGGAGCTGCCATTTGGATATCGGGAAAGCAACTAAAGCGTGATAAAACCCGGCGCCGTGAACGCCTCATGACAGGCGAGCTTTTCTCTTTTTTTTAATTCTCCTTGATGAGCGCAATAATTGAATCAGCGCGGAGCAGCTTTTGTGCCGTGAGGATGGACTGAAAAGTTGCTGTCTTAAAAACACAGCTGGCCTGTCTTTGCTTCACTGACGGGTCGCCGGGGAGCCCGAATCTGACCAGTGGAGCTGTTTTTATACACAGTATTGCTGAATATTGAGCATTGCATTCGGTTTACTGAGAAGTTACTGTTTGACTTGCTACTTTTTTTCTCGTGTAGGATACATGACCATTGGCATCACATTGTATCAAAAACCCAGATGAGTCATGCTTTACGCAAACCGGTGCCTAGAAATGTTCTTTTTTTTTTTTCTTTTTGTACTGTAGATAACAAGATAATCTGTCCAGACGTCTGGATTATTACATGACAACGTTTGCAAGCATTGATCTAATCATAACATCTAAATAGAAAACAAGACCAGATTATTCTAAAACTCATCTTTGAACACTTGTTCACAAAAAGAAAAAGAAAACAGGGATGCATTATGTCGAATCCAAAGCCCGCAAATGTTTCTGTTTTTTTTTTTTTTACTTGATTTTTCACCTTTGCCTGACTTCCATCTAGACGAGCAATGCACCAGAACTGTGTTGGACTTGGACATGGAGCTGGGAGGGACTCTGATATGTAAACACTGCGGCGGACGCCAGATGTCAGTCAACACACTCAAAATACAAGAATCAGTAAGTGTGGAATGTAAAGGATCAAACAGAGAATTCACCAAAAGATAAACCGTCATCATGATAAATAAATATTATCTGACTTTAACCTAAAATACTTCTTGTATATTGCCATAATATATTCTAATATATTCTTAATTTGATAAAGATTTCACTATATGTTTTGGTTTGTGCTGTTGTTCTAAATAATTACATATAATAATATATACCTGTGGAATGTATGCTTTTATCCGGCTGAGGACTTTGATTCCACCTTAAACATGAGGTTTTCTGAAGAGCTGTCAGGAGGCCAGATGACACACACACACACGCACACACACACGCACACACACGCTCCCTTTTCTTCTCCTTAATGAACACTTAGATCTGCTGGAATGACTCAGAAACTTAACATGTATGAGCACACGTCTCCTTCGTAGAAAAAGGGGGAATCACAGCTAAAAGGTGCAGGAATGTAAAGGTTTGATCACTGCACGACGACAGCAACACAGTGGCCTAAACGCAGCGTTCTTCTCAGTTAATTCACTCGCTGAAGTACTTAAATTTACCCCAATGACAGTGTCAAAACACAATGTGAGTGCAAAGAGTCAGAAAAGATATTGTTCATACTAACATTGTGCCATTACATCTTTCGACGTACTCTGCGATGTACACTGGCGGCGTTTCAAGTCCTCACACAGTACTCGTGAGTACTATAAGCACTTACCCACGGCTGAACACACAGACGGACACACTGCAGTGAGGGGAGAACGTGAGGGCGTGACAGGGGACATGGAGGCGTATGGCACTGAACGATCTGAGGGGGTCAAACGGAGGTGAAACAGGGAGTTCTGGGCGGTCCGGTGGAACTTTCCCCCAGAGAGATGCTGTCGGTCCACGTTTGGAAAACATTTCCTGCGGCTCTCATCTCTCCTCCTCGCACCGCTTCCCACATTTCCAGTGCTTCACCTGTAAGAATGTTCTCATCGGATACAAAAATCAAAACAGTCGGTGTTTCCTCCTTCCTTTTTTGCTTCCGTACAGTTTTGCATTGAAAAATATGTTGGTGTGTTTTTTTTTTTTTTTAAATCCTCATTTCTTTTTTTTTTTTAAACTCTAGACGTCTTTTGTGTGGATCCAGAACTCGTCTCCGTCTGTAGCTACATGTGTTGGGCGTCCATTATGTCCAAGTATTTGGCCTCAATGATATGAGGAAGCACGTTGTTCCTGAACACAGAGCAGACAGAATTTATGTCAGCTGTTACTTGTTGAGAGAGAAAACATAAGAAGAAATGTCAGATCTTATCAGACGTGATTTATCGCTTCCTTCTCAGCAGTACGAGCGAACAAGAGAGCAAATCAGCCATACAGTGGTGGCTGATGGACGAGTGTATGAGTGTGCATAATGGCACCAGAGAGCTGGGTGGGAAAATGCTGCACATGCTGCACATCAACAACAAAAGCGTACTCTAACACCAAATTATCAAACTGCACCCTTCTGCATTAAAGCTGCTGTTTCTATATTAACAGCAGATGAAATGAGTGCATGTGAGAGGTGTTCTGCAGTTCCCTTCACAGCGTTTCAACGTCTTCCAGCTTGTTGTTTTGGTTTTTCATCTGGTTTGGTTCATGCTTTGAAAAGTCAGGTAACCCCACTGCACACCGACCAAACTGACCGACACGCAGAGACGATGAGCCAGATGTTTACCTCCAACGTCGGCTGACATCTTTAGGTTGCACCCGAGTGCCCCAAAAACATCAATTAATGCTGGTTTCAATTTTAAAAAATGGCACAATGTTCGCCTCAACTGTGCAGCTTCTAAACCTGGGCCCTATTTTTAAATGTTTTGCCGTCTAAATGAAGGTTTGGAATTGGTCCAGCAGTGAGGAAACAGGCTGCAATGTCTGCAGCGTAATCCTCGGGGGCGACTGCGCCCGTCATAGTACGTCCACTAAAAGTGTTTGTTTGTGCCACTGAAAGGCTCAGACTGTCACTCTAAGTGTCAACATTATGGAAAAGATGTCTTCAGAGACGGTGAAATCCTTTCTGTTTATCCACAAACAGCTGCTGTGTCGCTGCGTTAAAAGCCGCCAGACTCCACTGACGAAAACTGGAGGTTCACCTTCAGCGGAGGTTCAGGTCAGCTGCTGCTCGAGGAGATCTGCTGGAGCAGCTCCAAAACTTTTTGTACCTATTAATCATTTAGACCCCAAAATATGTAAACACAGGCCCCAGGTTTAAAAATAGTGGAATTACCCTTTAACGAGTGTTAAAGGTGAGGCGTTATGGAGATGAGCTGAGGTGAGCGCTCAGGTGCATCTTAGAATTCAGGATGTTAATCAGGTTTGTGCACTGCGGGACGTGATATTTAAACATGGTGTGTAATGGAGGCGTGCGGCCGGCACGGCTGCATCTGAAGGGATGTAATGGATCATTAATGTCGGTTCTCTTATGGTAATGAACCCCGAACAGTTCGTCTCAGTAAACTTTGCTGTGGTTCTCTGAAAAGCAAACATGCAAATGAGCCTCATACACATGCAGAGGTCAGAGCACGCAGTCACAGAAATAAGAGAGTACTAACGCTTGGAAAAATAAAAAGTTTGCTTATTTTATTAAAATAAAAGTTGAAGAGTCTGTAAGTGTAAATCATATAATTTTACTGATGATAGTCCACCAGTCTGATGCACAGAGGCTGCAGGTAAACTATTAAAAGCCCACATAAAGCAGCGCAGCCATCTGCTGTCACACTGCAGCCTGTTTGCATCTCAGCTGACCTGCCAGACGTTTCAGGCTCAAACACATTATATCATAAATATATTATTCTATTAAAGCCTTAAAAATGTAATTAAGGACTGCGACTTCACTCCCCAGCAGGATGCTGTTTAGAGAGATGTGTGGTTTTGAAGACAACGTGTCCGCAGACTTCAGTGATTTCACCCTGAGGCAGATTCAGGTCAGACGCAGCACTCGTTACCCGCGCTGCTGAATGTCAGCACCGTTTAAAGCACTTGAGCAAAATCACTCTCTGAGACAAAACTGCTGCAGTCGTACCTGATTGGAATTAGCAGGATCATGAGCAGAGGGAAGATCATCTTCATGTACGGTATCGGGTACATGCCAAACGTACACAGCACCAGCAGCTGCATCATCTGCAGGAAGGTGAAGTAGTGGATCTTTCTCTGGGGCACTTTGCGGATGTAGTGGGTGGGCGGGTAAGACGTCTGCAGGAGGTGAGAGGATCAGGACAGATTAAAATACAATCTGCCCCGAGGTTCTTTTCGTCCCTGTCCTCAGGTCTCCTGCAGTCTTAGAGAAATGACTCAGGGAGGCGGACGGCCCACACGCCTCTGAGAGGAGCACTGCAGGTTCTACATCAGAAATAACTTTGAGTTTCCACTGGATGCTTTCTGGCTCAGTACGATCAGGGTGTTCAGAGATGTTTCCATGAAAACGTACCTTTCCTGTCTACGTAGAGCTGCAACAAAAACAGACCCCAACTGATCTGGTGTCAGCTACGAACCTTTCCAGCAATAACTGACTACATCACATCTTCATCACTACCTGCAGGCGTCACCTGGATGATGTAAATCTAAGAAATGAAACAAACTTTGTGTCTTAAAACTGAAGCTTGTTTTTAAGGCTGAGGTTGTGATCATGTGAAGCTGGTATGCTAAATAAACCAGAACGTGATCATTAGCTAATCCCTTTTGACATAAACTCAATTAAAAACAGCACAAAGTCAATATATTAAATGTTCTTCCTCATCAGCTTCTTTGATTTCTGTAAATATCTGCTTATTGTGAATCTGATGCAGCAACACGTTTCACAGACTGGGAAAGATGTGGAACGCTGCAAAAACACCTGTTTGGATCATTCCACAGGTAAACAGGCTCACTGGTAACAGGTGAGCGGATCATGATTGTCACTACATGGACTCAGGAACACTTCAGTTGTCAGTAAACAGTTTGATTGGAAATGATCGATTATTCCAGTTTTTTGGAATCAGGTTTGGAAAAGTGAGACGACTTTTGTTGGACTGCTGTTGAGCTTCATGTTGAATATTGTGCTGTTTTAGTGAGAAGATTTTGTCTGTAAAATGATCTCAACGTAAAATTCTCCAAATCCAAAATCTGTATATATGCAAGTTTCATTTCAGGTGTTTGTCTCTTTTTCTCGGTTAGTGTTTGTGCATCACTTCAGTTTCAGTCTTTTCATAAAACAGCTGAAATATTACGATCATATAAGACACTCTGGAGCTGTGTGAAACAGGACATCCTGATAAACCGCCTGAAGCTTGAACCGGGTCCACACGCAGAGTGGACAGAGCTTAAAATACGCTTACTAACACGCTGAAAAAGAGACATCAGACGAGCGTGAGCTGCACGTCTGACCACGACTGACTCACCACGTCTAACTTTCCTCCTTCAGCAAGTGGAAACAGTCGTCTTCTGCTTCAGTCTGCACAGTGAAGCTCAAACATCCAACTGTTTTTACCAGCCAGTAAAACTCTTTCTTTTCTGAACAGTTACCTCTCGCTGCCATGTGGAGGCGCTAGTGTGTGACGCTAGCAAGTACAGTTAAGAGGAAGATGGCAAGTCCTGCTTCCAGTAGGAAGGTTAAATCGGACACACAGAGAGGAGACACACAAAGAAAGAGATGGTAGGCTTGTTTTTCTGGGAAAAGGATGTTGCAAACATGTGATCTGAATTAACGAAGGCTGCCAGAAAGCATCTTTAATAATAAAATTAATGATCATTTTAATAATAATGTCATTATATTTGCAAATATACTGGACTCAGGTGTGGTCCTCCAGGGCGGGCACCCAGTCAACCTTTTGATCTGCAGAGTCCTGCAACCGACATATGGTCACACACACACACACACACACACACACACACGCATTCACACTCCCTCACCTGCTCCTTGAGGAGGAGAGCCATGCGGTCGCACATCTGGTTCCCGTCGATGGAGGTGAGGGCGATGTAGAGGAAGAGGCCGTACAGGACGGGTTTGGGGATCCACTGCAGCGGGAGCGGCAGCAGCAGCACCGACACGCCGATGAAGATGTTGGCAGTCAGAGACGTCAGCCGGGTCTCCTTCACCTGGACGATACTGAGGACACACGCACGCCGTGCACGCGCGCGCACACACAGCGACACACACAAATGAAGGCTGACTGGAAAGCACACAATTGGTTCATACAATGCAACAGACGACAGTTTCTCCAGGATTTTCTTATCAGCGATGCTGCACATTTTCCATTTGAGAGATTCTCAGTTTTCCAGGCAAATTTCCAGAGTTTGAGGGAAACCTTTGTGTCATGTTGTATCCTGAGTTTAGCTAACAGTGTTTAACAGGTTTAACCTCACTAACTACACAGAGGACGCAATGAGAAGCGCCTCTCGCGTCCTCAGAGTGGACTGTTCTGGCTCCTCCTGCTCTTTGCATTCATGCACTTTTGTCTGTTTTAGCCTCCTTCTGCTGCGTCGGCTGGCCTTAAAACGGCCTCTTGTGGTGGACGGAGGCGTCTGAGCTGATCGAAGGGTTCATGTTTGAAGACGCTGCTTCTCTTTTCAGGATTAAAACTAAAGGACAGACGACTTTTGAGGTTGAGGCTCTTAAACCTTTTGACTCCTGACCCGCAGACACCGTGGACACCCTCGTTAAGCAGCTCAAAATCCACCTGTTGAGAGCTGCCATTGAAACCTTCATATTTGTGTTGATTTCACTCCTCTTAAAATCTGTATTTTGGGTCTTTCTGCAGTTTTACCTTTTAGTCTGAAGCCCTTTCTGAGGCTCTGCTCTTACTTACTTTTTTAAAAAAGGTTGGGAACCACTGCTTTAAATAACCACTTTAGCTAAATTTCAGAGACAATCAGCTTTGGAAATCGGTAATATTAATTTCCAGACATTTACATACTTTGAAGAGTCCTGAACTGCGTACTTTTCTGCGACCAATATCTCCAATTAGGGTCTTAGAAGATTGGCCTCCGTGCCCCACTTATCACACTTGACTACTTAACAAATCCTGAATATATGCTAACTACAACTTTCTGTGTGGCCGGAGTGATGAACTTAATCCTCTCATCTCTTAAAAACTCCCTCACCTCTTCCTCTCGGAGAGAAAATGCTTAGTTACGTAGTAATCATGCAATCAGGGGATAGCAGGATACAGTAGGCTGCAACATTAAATTACAGTCACCGCACGCTCTGAAGACGACCTTTAATTGAGCTCCTGATTAGCGGCGGCGAGGAGAGGGCGGATAACTCACGTCTCATAGAGGTGCCCCCCCTCCACGCGCTGCTCCACGAAAGCCAGCTGGCGCACATGGAGGGTGGAGTGGGGGAAGGCGGCGTGCATCCAGGGCAACCCCAGCACCGACATCAGTATGTTAATGAGCCCGGAGAGCATCAGGTCCCAGTGATACGCCGTGCCCTTCAGCAACCTGAGGGGCGACACGACTGTGAGGCTCAGTCGACAACAACACACACACACACACACACACACACGCACGCACACACAGATGCACAGAGAAAATCTGCATACAGTAATATTTAGAAGTGAGCACATGCGACAGCAGTCGACACACACACTCGTACACACAAACACAAAGGCCAGCGCTCTCCTACAGTCAGCGGTGCCCTTCAACGTAACCACGCATGTGTGTATTCATATGTCTTTACTGCATGTCCCCGGCTCAGGGTGTGTGTGTGTGTGTGTGTGTGTGTGTGTCTCTTTTGGGGTAGATTCACCTAAACTGTGTGTGAAGATGAATGTTCTGTAAACACTGATCACCTGACCTGTGTCCTGCTGATGTGCCCTCAGGGGCGGGGCTTGTGGACAGCCAAGCCAGGCAGTTGCTTGGAGCCCCCAACCACTAGGGGGCCCCAGCCACTTATTTACATCAATGACTAATGACAGGCCTGGGCTTTCAGGGACCTCTGTTGGTCCCTGGACCTCACTTTGAGAACCACTAATTTACTTATTCAGTTGCAAATGTCCCAGAATTTGTGCATTTATGTGTGCAAAATCAAATTTTTGCAGCATGCACGGGTGGGGTGGGGGCCAAGAGACCCTAGCAACGGCACTGTGTGCCCCTGAGCAGGACAGTGAAACCGCACACTGTCAGTCACTCTGGATAAGAGCTTAAATGCATCGGGTTTAAGTTCAACTAACTGGTTATCAAGCTTTATTTTCTTTCAGCCAAAATGCATCAGATTAAAGATTTGAATGTAAAAATATCCACAACAATATATCTGCAACGTTTACATTTTTCTAATGTATTAAAGTCTAAAATATCCAAATAAAATCTAACAGGTTTACAGGTAAAATAACTGCAACATCCTGATCTTTAAAAGACTGAAATGCAGCCATGGACACATTTCAACAAGGGCTGTTTTTACTGTTGTAATTCTAGGATGGTGAAGGATGTGACTGTCTTGACTATTAGGTCGCAGTTAATTAAAGAGTAAAGACTCCAGAGTTCTGCATGTTGGTCCAATATTACGGTCCACTGCAGGTCAGTAGACACACTTTTATTATTACTCTTACCAACATTTTATTGAGTTTGTGCTCAACACTGCTTAAATATCCACAACAAATTGTAGATTTAAAATCAACAAATCTAAAACTTCAAAATAAAAGCTAAATGCATGCACAGGGTCACTCATAAGCTCACTGACTCGGGTCCAAAACATCTTTCTCATTAAAAATGATTTTATCATAAAAAGCAGCCATGGACACATCTCAGGTGTCACTGTTCTAATTGTAGGATGGTGAAGGACGCAGCTGTCTTAACTTTTAGGTCAGTTAAGTTAAGAGAAAAGACTCAAAAGAGTTGACAGACACACAGAGATCAGACTGTATGGTTTTATAAAGCTCATGAAGCTACAAATGGTGCTAACGCTCAGAGTCAATTATTAAAGACTGTCAGCGTGTGTTCGTTTGCATAACGAGGACAGATATCTTAAATAAATAAATCACGTCAGAAGACAAAGACAGATGCGATAAAAGACCTGCGCAGCTGGAGAAGAAGTCCAAATGGTTCAACAAACATCTTATTTATAGAGAAAAAATAGATGTGGAGGAAATAAAGGAGAGCATCAGATGAAAGAAAAGCAGGAACAGAAATAGAAACGACGTCTTCCAGCGTCTGTCTTTATTTAGTGACACAGGAGGGATGAAGTGAAGTAAATACTGCGTAAATCATAAAACAACATCAAGTTGAACAGATCACTTCTCTTACACTATAGCAGCCGGTTTTGCCTTCCAGTGACATTTAGATCCAATTAATTTCTGCCCAACAAATGCAGATGATAAGGCTTGAAATTCCATCATTATAGACTCTGACTGCAGGGCTGGTTGACGGCTGACGGTCCGACGCAAATTCAGAGGAACGGGGTAAAAGCTCAACATCGTGTTTTGGCTCTGAGGCTTCTTCAGAGCTCCCTGACTGTGACAATTTGACTCAGATGTCAACTTTCTGGCTCAGTTAATCTTCCCTCCCTCACAGACCAGCAAATATCTGGTTTCAGCAGATCCCAAAGTGGGGTCAGAGGATCCCCAAAGGGCCGCGGTGGCGTTTTGATGGGTCACAGAAAGAGTTTAAGGCGGTTAACGCGCAAGACGCGCCCCTGGTTTCGCTCACTGATGTTATTTCAGAGTCACATATAAGATGGAAGTCATGGGATGGACTCTACCTGTTCTCTGGCGCGTTGGTCAGCGAGACAACGATGTTCTGGTCGATGAAGATGAGGAGGGCCAGGAGGAAGCCGAGGCCCATGGCGCTGACGACGTTCATGGCCGACAGCCGCTCAAACGGAGCCACGTTGAAGACGGGCCGGTTGTGAACTTTGAAGACTGGAACTGTCCGAGGAAGAGGAAGAAAATTTAAATTAATCATTAGGCGTCAACTTCAACAAAAAGTCCTGCTTCTGAAATATTTGCTGTTTGTCTTATTTAGTAATAAATTTAATGTCTCTGGACAGAACGGCCACATGTCGACGACACTTTTGGCCATTTTCTGACATTTCATGGAGTAAGCAAGACATCGATCAATTGAGAAAAGCACCAGCAGAAGAATCGATGATGGAAACAATCTCTGGCTGCAGCCCAAATAACAGAGAGATTTCACTGTCTTCACTCTGTGCTCTTGTTTGTTGGATAACCGGAGCTCGGGATGCGACCCACCAGCTTACATCTCCGTAACGGCTCGGTTCTAAACACCTCTTTCTGTCATGGACTCTAAATGATGCGATTTTCTCCAGAATTCACCATCAGTGCTTGAAAACCTCATCATACTCCATCCTCACAGACATAACTGTCTCTCAAACTGTCATGATGACTCACGTTTTCACACCACCAATTGTTTATAAGAGGCTGTTTTTTTTTTTCCGTGTCTCATTTAGGACTGTATCCCCTCAAATGCTGCAGAATTAAGTGCAGCTGGTTAAATTTAGGAAGAAATGACAATACAATAATGGGTCTATTATCTTATGACTTATTGTCCCTGGAGGTAAAGGAACAGAAAATTGGCCAGGCACTTAAATTTAAATTCACTTGAGGGTTTGGCGCTCGTCTCTGTGTTTCTGTGTCGACCCCTGGAGAACAGCTGCTGCCTTGGCAACAATGAATGGAGATTCAAAATGATGCTAAACAATAGAGGATAAAAACGGACTCTCTCCAATGTGTTTTGGCCTGTGTCTTGATTAAGGAACATAAAACAACAATAAAGGCACCAAATAAGGGAGGCCTCGCAGTCAGAGGGAAACAGGCTATAAGTTTGAGCCCTTCAGCAGGTTTGGATCAGAGTCCAAAACACTAAATAAACCCCAAACAGTCACAAAAAGACATCTGAGGAGCAGCAATGAACCGCTGTTTTACAATGTCGTCCCCTCATGTTTCATATTTAATGCGACGTTATGAAACCTCACCCAACAAACGCCGCGGTCACACTCAAAGTAGGCTGTTTGAATCCTTTAACTATTCTTTTGCCCTCGTTAACAGCACGGAGCCACAAATGCTAATCACTTCATCATTCATTAAAAAGCTGTGAGGAAACAAACATGCCCGTGCACGTGGTGTGGAGTCAGCATGAGGGAGGAGGCGTTCTGGGCGTCCTGAAATGAACGTTCTGTACATTCAGGCACAAACAAGGACGGCGACGGGCGGCTGTAGCTTTTCTAATGTTTGCATGAAACTCTCCAAAGATGCATCTCCAATTACTACAACGCAGCTTAAATCAATTCAGTTTGGGGTGAATTTGTCAACTATTATGTGGCGTTTTGTTCAACAACAAAGCATTTTTAATTTGCTGGAGCTCTGATTCGCTCCTCTGACTAAACTCCATGTCGTCGCATTGAGAGAGATCCGTCGCACCGAAGAAAAAACATGATTTTTCATTAACAGCAGTGATAATTAAAGCTAATGTCAATGACATAAATCTACAGCATCGTTAAATTATTCAAGACTCGTGCTTCTGTGTTGAAATATTGAGGATATCATTAAAGGAAACCTCTGAAACGGTGATTCAGGGTCGCACCTCACATCTCTGCCTGGTTTGTAACTCTATGGAATATGAAGGTCGTGCAGACAGTCATTAGTCATACAGTCCGATACAGTAAAATGGAAACTTTTTTTATTATTACTCTCACTGCTAACATTTTACTGAGTTTATGTTTAACACTACTTTACCTTTTACATTCTAGCAAAATACCTACACTTTTAGCCTTTTTATAATGTATTAAAATCAGATCTAAAATATCCAAATAAAAGCTTAATGCACAAACAGGTTTACCATCAACCTCACTGCAGCTCTGGTCAAACACAACTTGCTCATTAATGATTATTCTATCGCTAAAAAGCAGCCATGAACACATTTCAGAGAGGACTGTTGTAATTCTAGGATGACGAAGGACCTCGCTGCCTTGACATTTAGGTCACAATTAAGAGTGAAGACTCTTCGTTTTGGTTCCATCTACAGTGGAAACAGAAGGAGGACCCGCGCTGTGGTTTGTTTCAGGTCACACACACACACGATGACTGGACTGTACAGTTTTATATGGCATGAAAAACGAGCTCTCCAGCATCTCACGAGGCAACAAATGATACTGACGCTCAATGTCGCTGAAAAGGTAGGAGCCGATGAAGGAGAACAACAACACTGAGATCGGCAGAGCGCAGTCCGACAGCACCTCCCTCACTTTGGCATGCAGGAACGGACTGAAAGAGAGGGAGAGGGAGAAGGAGAGACAAATAATAAAGGAATACAATTACTGTGGACAAGACAAGGACAATGGCTGCAATCCTGACACTGCTTAAGTACCTTGGTCCGCCTTTTGCTTACACAATTGAATCCAGCTTTGAGGTTGATTTGATTACTGGCAGCAATCAGAAGTAGAATATTAATGCTTATTAAATCACAGGCTGGGACAGAAGCTTCGACAGAAAAGGGAGCTCCGTCTGGAAAGTTCCTGCAAGCTCTGTCACTCCTGACAATCTGTAGAGTCAAGGGCCAACTCAGCAGTATTCGTCCTGCCGGCAGTGCTCCCACCCAAACACAATTTAAACTTCTCCGGTGATTTATCTTAGGAGTGCTGCAGCGCTGCAGTGCTGCACATACCTCCGTTTGAACTGGTAGAGGGTGTAGCCCATCCATAATGTCCCGAGCATGAGCAGGAGGCAGAGGACGGGCCTCTCTCGAGTGCACTGGATTAAGGATTCGGGGAGGGCGTTGAGCGCCAGCCCAGCCGCCACCTCGCTCCTGTTCCCCCCCTGCAGGTCTCTCCCCCGAGGGAAGTCCCCTATGCTGCTGTTAGCCATCGTCGGGGCGTGGTAGTACCTGTGAAAGACTGAAATCACATCGCCGTGTTTAGTTAACCTGAGGATGACTGAGACCAGCACACACATGCAGGTTGTTAGCCGTGCTAGCAGGTTGGTTCTAGTTTTGCACATTCATGGTGCCCAGAGGATGAATCCTAATGACTTTGGTGGCCAGTATAGTTACCAAATACCTACATATCCATCATTTTGGTTCAAGCTAATTAGCCATGCTAGCATGCTAACATGGCAAGGTAAAACAGTGAACATTATACCTGATAAACATCAGCATGTTAGCTTCATCACTGCGAGAATGCTAGCAGGCTGATGTTAGCGATTAGCTCAAAGCATTTCACTGGTTTCATGCTGACATTTTATTACTGGTTTTTGGTAACTTGATACTTTAAACTAGAATTTCCAGAATTACAAAGCTGTTCCATCAACACTGAGTACAAATCTGCTTCGTCGAAGTCACAATTTCTTTGTATCCTGATGACTGTACGTGTTTTTCAGTGTGGCTGCATGACTTTTAAGATAACTGTGGGTTATTTGAGACTAGATATTGTTGGCAGATATCTTATTTTGCTTTTATTTTATTATTTTTTCTGGTATTTCAGAGCTGATTCTTTGCAGAAAGGCACGTACACTAAACGTCTGAGGGAAAACAACACCCTGAATGATAGTCGGCCTCGTTTGGTTAACCCCAAAATCCTGCATGTGCCTCTGCAACACACACAAACAAACAGCCTTAAAACCGGTTTGTGTTGTTTATGCTGCAATCAGCACCCAAACACAGATAAAACGCTAAATTTGGGTAAAATATGGGTTGAAGAGACACGGGTGACAAGGACTGTAAAGTCTGCAGGGAGAGCTGAAGGAGAGACAACCTCATAAAAGTGAAACCTCATCTGAGCTGTGCCTCTGCACTGAAATCTGATCAGCTGGATCGTAACATAAAAATCACTCAAGGTACACAGCACTAGTTTGCTTAATGTTTTTGGCTCACACACAGTAAACATGTTTAAAATCAACGTAATGAGAACGACGGGCACGACAGGATCAAAGGTCCTTAAACACAACACGCTGTATGATTATCTCTGCACTGGCAGCACCAGCTGGACAGACTGAGTCTGACACCCAGGTCTACAGAGGAAGCAACCCAGCGCTCATGATGTGTGCCTGCACCTTTAGCAGGCTGGAGTGTTAAACCCCGTAGAGCAATGCTTTTACAGATATTTTAAATAAGAAGAACGACACAACCTCGCCTCTGAGAGTAGGAACAGTTTCCCTGTGACGCTGCTCCCTCTGCAGGCCTTCTCCCCAAACCAGGACAAAGTTATGCAGCAAGCAAAGTTGCACAGGAGACTGGATACACTCCCAGAAATGCATTCATTCATGTTACTGCCAAATATTCTGGATGAAAAGTGTCGACAGAATGGCACAGGTTAATGTTATGCTAATGGCGTATGAGCTCGGAGCGTATTTTACAAATGGTTTCTGAAAATTGAACTACTGCACTGGCAATCTCCAAAACAGGACAACATCGCATTCAAAATAAATTACATTCTGCTATCGTCATCTCATTTTTTGGAAATTAAATTGTGTAGAATATTTATGATATACTAAGACGGGGTGCAGTAAAGGCAGGGGTGGTGTAATATGGCTGCAGGCTGGGCTCGAAATCTGGAGTGATTAATTTAGCACACAGTATCTCGCTCAGCCTCTCAGTCTGCTGACCCACCAGAGGGACAGACGAGCTAATGCCCTTTTGCCTGTCTTCCCACCTCTAAACTTCCTCAAGGCTCTGTTCCTTCCTCTCTGCCTTTTTCTTTCCAGGAAACTTGCTATAAGTTGTTACTAAATACTGGAAAATTATATCTGGCATCACAGTAACATTGAAAAATATAGTTTGCTCTTTAATAAGCTTGTTTTCAAGAGATGCTCCTGTGTGACTGCACTCATCTGCAGAGGGACAATAATACTGGAAACAACTATTTGACAGTTTTTAATTTAATGGACTAAATGACGAGCTGAAGGGATCTTATGACAATCAGCCAACAATGGATTCCACAGTGGAGGACGGCCTATTAATTAGCGAGCTGCGCACTTAAATTATAATCTACAACACAGCAATAATACAGCGTCAATTCAGATTCTTTCGGGGATTTGAAGACGTCTTGTCTGCGTGTAATTGGCTGTTTAAAAACCAGACATGAGTTTGCAAAGACAGGACTGGTGGTGGATCTGACAGCAGGTATGATGCTAGCGTTAGCATCGCGTCTGATTAGTCAGAGCCGACGACGAGCTCTGGATTCGCACTGCCACGATGACGGCAAAGTGGCAGGAAGAGGCCTCAGTAAAAGCAATGAGAGACCGCGATGTGAAGAAGAAAAGAGGCATCTGCCACGAGTGTCAGGAACTCACTTTTCACCGTGCCTTTCACTGCGTCTACCACAAACGCAATGGAAATGAAGAGGGCGATGACCTCCTCTGTCGACCTGCAGAAACAGACACATGACAGAAGGGACAGTCAAGGCTGTTGTAGTGTAGTGCATAAAGACAGAAGGTCTTACATAACTTATCATCTGGAAAAATAATAATGTGCAGCAGCGAAGCAGAAAGCACATAAAGACTACTTAAATGATTAAAAAGGAAAAGTTAGTAAGAAAGGAGGTAGAAGCCAGAAGAATTTAGAAGCTGATTGGGTGTTTTTGCTCCTGTTGCCTTTCCGTTTGTTTGCGAGAGGGCAGAGAGGATGAAAGAGAACCAAAGATCTGTTGGTTTTGGCTAAAAAGGGAAGCAGAAGGAGAGATCTAAGACTCTGGACCTCAGCGAGGGGAGCTGCTGCACAGAATGGACTCTGCTTTCTATAAAAACTGTCTGTCGTACAAAACAGACAGACTTTTCTGTTGAGTGCCAGTGATTCTGCTGCAGACGCTGGCGTGACCACCCAATTTAAAACATTTTTCTGCTCGACAGAGAAGGGAGCGCACCAACAGATAAAAGCAAATGTAAGCGTTGCTTCAATAAATTGGATTTTACCGACATGAAAACAATTAAAGGGAGTTCAGCGGAAAAGTGTGACTGTGTGAGAAATACCTTTTGAAGAGCTTCATGAGCAGGCTGACATTGAAGATGCCTCCCAGGATGAGGAAGAGGCAGTTCCACAGGCCGATGCAGGCGTAGAAAGCCGGGAAGTCCAGGTTGTAGTCGTCACAGATTCCTCGGATCACTGCGAGGTCGCGTGAAAAGATCATGAAACATCTGAGACGTTAGCCATCCTGATTACCAGCACGCTCCAATCACTGCTCAAACCTCGTTGATTGACAGATTCTTCGCTTGTTTTGCTGATGCAAACGAGGCAGCAGTAAACACGTCGCCCCCCCCCACAGCGAACACTGTGTCACCTCGGTTGTAAAGAGCACAGGCTGCTTTCAGAGTACAGAAACGAGGAAAATAAATCCCTTATTTTTCACGTTTTATCAAACTCAATCAGTCGGCCGTCAGAAATTACATGCGCCAAACAAACAAACAAACAAATGAGCCAATAGACGGAGACTGATGGATGTTGATTTGATCAATGGAATAAAAAAAGCAAATGATCAATCAGGTTTATTTGTCACATGTAATCATATCACGGTGAGATGTAATCCTGTTAGCTCCTGTTGAGTTGTAAACGACCTCATTTAGGATCCAGGAGCTCTGAGGGCAGAAGCTCCTGCTGAGCCTCTCGGTGTTGTCCTGGTGTTTCCGGTACCTTCTTCATGACCGCAGCAGGGAGAAACGGCTGTTATCCATGCGGTTGGGATCCCTGATGATTCTATTAGCCTTATTCTTGCAGCGCCTGGTGTAAATATTCTCTGGGCAGGTGCTTATTGAACGTTCAGCCGAATGAACCACTCCTCGCAGGGCCTTCTGCTCCTGTTCGGTGCTGTTCACCAGGCAGTGATGTTCCCGTCAGGAGGTGCAGGAGTAGAAATTGCGCAGTATTTGAGGGGATGCATGGAATCTCCTCGTCCTCGCCTTCTCCACCAAGGAACCATTGATTTTAAGGGGGCGTAGTTCCTTCCCTGCTTCCTCCCAAAGTCCACGGTGAGCACCGTAGTCTTGCTGATGTTCAGAAGAAGGTTTTAGTCCTGACAGCAGCAGGTCAGGGCCTCTACTTCCTTCAGGAGGCCCTTTTCAGTGTCTGTGATCAGACCCACCACAGCTGTGTCATCAGCAAACCTGATGATGGAGTTGGATGAAACGTGGCTACACAGTCGTTTGTGCACACGGAGGGAAGCAGGGGGCTAAGGCTTATTTGAAGCATGTTGCTGCATCAAATTCAGAGTAAGCAGATATTTACAAAAACCAATGAAGCTGATGAGGAAAAGCATTAAATAAATGATCTTTGTGCTGTTTATTTGATTGAGCACTTCATCAGTGCAGAGGTGGCGGCTGGTCTTGCTGGTTGCTGATGGCCTCAGAGCAAACACAAAGGTTGTTTAGCTCACTTGCTGGAGGCTCATCAGCGCCTGACAAGGAGGTGGGGGTGGGCTTGTAATCTGTCATAGTTCTCAGACCTCACCAGATGCTTCTGGGATTGCCCTCCTGGAAACGCAGCTCCACTTTCCTCTCGCACTCCCTTTCTGCCTCCCTTACTGCTCTTTTTGGGCTGCTGCTTCATAATTGGCGATGTCTGCAGACTGCAGCTGTGAGTCGTAGGCTGCAGTGAGTCTGTTTATGGCCTCCTGGATGCTTCTGGAATGGTCGCAGAGTGACTGAACTGTAGTTTTGGGTACATTTGCTGCTGCTGTTTCAGACATTAAATGTAGCATCAGTGGATCCACTGGTGTCACTGGTGACGTCCACTGTGGTGTCCTGGAACCTGCTCCAGACTGGGTCATGTGATGCAGACCGCAGGATGGCCTCTGATTGGCCAGACAATTTGCTGAACTCTCACTTGAGGCACGCAGAGTAGTTTTATTGACATACTTTGGCCACAGCAAGATGGCCTCCCGGTCAGCCCTGCAGCCATCTTTGAGGGTTCATGAGCCGCAGTGTTGTCATCTTTTTGCACTCAAATGCTTTAAAAAACATAAGAATAAAAGTATTTTTGCAACTGATATTAATGAAAAACTGAGGAAGAGCTTCACTGGAGATTTCTACATGAGCTGATTTTACACACACACACACGCACACACACAAAGAAAAGGGGGAAAACGCACACACTCCATTCAAACATGAAAAGGACAAAGGAATTGTTACGGGTTTGTTAAAACCGTAACAATTCGGTTGTAATCTCGAGCAGATTTGTGCACAGATGAGTTACAACTTTACAAACAAGCCATTGTTCTGCTCAGACAGGCTGCTGGAAACGTTGAATAATTATGCCCAAGAGAGTGCGCTTAGCACAGTTCTAACCCATTTACTTCAAAGATCATCCCGCCGCACACCCAACAAACAGCTTTGATATTAGAGCTGCGTCTTGGCATCGGAGCTGCTGCTCTTCCTCGTCGGTGACCCGTTCTGCAGCGTCCAGCCGTCACCATCGTTTAAATTCCAACCAGCGAAACGCTGCTGTTGGGAGGAACCACACAACAGTTTATACGCTGTTTTCTCTCGGAGCTGAATAAAAGTTTACATGTTCGTGTGTGTGGTGAGCGAGTTTCCCCTGAAACCAATCATTACGTAACGTCAGCGGGGAAAAAAAGTTATTTTCTTCATTCCTGAAAAACACAAGTTTTGGGAGAGATGTGCTTTTTGCTTGACTGCACCAGGAACACTCATCTGGGGCATATGTGTGAACAAACAGCTAAATTACTCCAACAGTGGTGTTTTCTGGTAAAAGAGGGAGCAGATGAGGACGCAGGAGTTTCTGGCTGCTGTTGCACACGGTCGGGTGCCTCCTTCTCTTGATTTTTGACGTAATCTTCTTAGCACTCCACCCACCCCCAGCCTCCTTCTCAAACCTGCCGTCGGCAGAAACTGTAAAGATAAGTGCATTTAGGCTGAGCTGAGCTGAGCGAAAGAGGGGGAACCTACCGCTGATGAAGATGGCGAGGGGGGCTGTGGTTAGAGGGATGACTAGAGGAGAGCCGGCGAACAACGAGTAGATGACCCCGCCGATGCTTTGGCCGATGATGGTCTTCCGAACATCTGGACAGGGAGGACGCACACAGAGAAAACTCAGGGGGGAGGACTGACGTGTGCTAATTAATGTGCACGTCTGCTAGGTTGGTCTGAACTGAAGCAGAAGTAAATTTCCAATTAATTTTTCAAACAGTGTTCATATGATGTAACGCGCTTTTATTTTACACCAGTTTTAAAGCTCCACTCATCAATATTTTCATAAACATCTTGACGACTTGCACTTAACACCCATTTGTTTTCTTTTTCTTGATTTTTAATCACTTATTTTGAGGATTACACACTTATTTCTCCTTGTTTTAGTGACTTCTCTGTCTCTTATATCTCCCTCTTTCCAGGTTTTGAAAGGTTTTCTAGCTTTCCTGCTAGCATTCTCTGGAATCTCATCAACCATGTTTCTGTTAGCGACAGGCTAACTGATGGAAAACCTGAGACTTCTCGAGGCTAAACAACCAGGTGTTTTTCTCACCTGTGTCTCTGTTTCTGTTAGATGTTAGCTAGGCAAGTGTTAGCTTAGCCCCTGCCAAAAAAAGGACTCACATGAATAATTAAATTGTCTGTTCATGAGGAATAAACTTTAATCTGGATCAATAATTTCATCATATACTTGAATTACTGGTAAAATAATCTTGAATGACAGATAATTAATGACACATCTACATCACTCACTAAGTCTCTGAGAAAAAAAGAGTTAACGTCTACATTCGGGGTCATACCGATCTCGCCACGCGTGCTCTCGTCGTTGAGGGAGCCGAAAGCGATGGCGGGGAGGAGGATGGCGATGTAGAGGAAGATGGCTGTGGTCATGTACTTCAGCAGGGTTTTATTACTGCCAACTATACCTGAGGGGAGACCAAAACAAACATATGAGTCATATTCAAGTCCTAATGGAGCGGAGGAGGTTCAACACTTTAATTTCAAAATGACAAAAACATTAAGAGAGTTCATCATTCAGTGCCTCCACGGCACCGACCACCCAGCATGTACAGTGAAGCTGCTCCTCGAGGGCCTTCACTTCTTACTGCCCTCTGCAAAATACACGTAATGTGCTTCGGTTTCTTGCCATCCATCATTTTGGAAGAACGGTTATCGCTTTTATCCAAATGATGGATAACTCATTTTGGAATAAAACACTTTAATTGGGCTCTAATGTGATCACAACGATTTTGGTCCTGTGACTTTCATCAGATGATCATTATCTGATGACACTCACAAGACAGAAATGTCTTGATTTTGTTACAGGCCAGTGGATGTGCTCGGAAAGAGCAGCCAGCATGAAGACTGTTCACCTCAAATGTACTTCACTCTACCGTGCTCAGTCCTTTCTTTCCCGTCAAGGTCAACGAAGTCATTTCATCTGCTTTAACTGAGCAGCTCCCTTTAAAACAATCAGTCATTTCCTGAAATTCACAAGCATCTCTGCCTGTACCTAAAACACATCTTCTCAGGTAGCATGTGGACATTTTCTGACCGGGGACAGAAACCCTTTCACGCGTTTGTGGACAAAGAGAATGATTTGATGAGCCAATAAAACCGCAAGTCTGCTGAGACTGCAATGGAGCATGTATACGGCAATGTCCTGGCTGATGGCTTGGGAAATTACAATAACATTGGCCATACGGGGACATATGAGAGCAGTAAGACATCTGAGACGGGCCCCGATGTGACACAGATGCAGCACAGATGTATCTGAGGCAAAAGGTGACAGACAAATGAGGAGCTGCCAGAGGCACCCCAGTGTGGCATAATAAGGAAGATGATTCACTTTCACTACGAGTCCAGGTCCAGCCTACCATCTGTGAAGTCAGAGGGGTAGAAAGGCAGCCTGCGGCACAAGTCCTCATAAATCCCCCGGCCGGCTTTGAAGAAGTCTTTACACTGTGGACAGAAGGGAGGAGGTTAGATTTCCAACGAGGACACGTGCCTGACAGCGCAGGTGCAGACGTGCCGGAGTGCGCCACCTACAGGGAAGTTTTTCTTTTACAGATGCTGCTTGACATTGTAGATTTCATGGTTGGAGCAGCTGTGCAGGTGGTCTTTACCAGATTTTATTTGCTTAGTAGGAGAAGGGTTGGCATGCAGAGGCCAAGAATACAAGGATGGTTGACTAAATTCTGTCTTTGGGTCTGAATATCTGAATGTTAACGCTGATTGTGATTGGAGAACTTGTACAATTATGAAGTGGAAATAAAATTAAATTAAGTTAACAGTCTCTCCGTCAGCCCTGAGTTGACTCTGCAGGTATTCCGACCACCTTCACCGATGAGGCGGGTACGTAGCCTGACAGGCAAATCCGAGGGCAAGAAAAGTCTGCAAACACTCAACTGGCTACTGCTCGTTAAGCTCATTGCTCAAGTGCGCGGTAATAACTCAAGGAGGCTCAGAGGAGCGTATTGACATTTTTATCAACCGCGCTCGTCTCTCGTCTGGACTGTGGCGTCTGGACAGTAAGTTCAGGAGGAAAATCAGCCTGAAACAATAGGAGCGAGGAGGACAAATGCAGGATTTTTAAAACACAAGAAACACAAGAAAAAGTCCTGCATTCAAGTACAAAAGCACGAGCATCAAAATATACTTAAAGTACCAAAAGGGAAAGTACTTATTATGCAGAATGGCCTAATTAGACTACTGGATTGTAGTTAGTGATGGGTATATTTTAATTACAGTATATACTCCTGGATGGCTGATGACCATAATTTATTTCTTGATTATATTTTGTATTATTAATCTGAAATTGGAAAACTAATCAGTATTTGTAACGAGAGTTAAATTGCAGGTGTCATTACTGTCTTTGCCTGCAGGTGGCAACATCAACACCTCTACGACTGCGGCTGCTGGTGTTACCTTCCTTGCCTGCAGGTGGCGCAGGTTGATATTTGCAGAACAACTTTGAAAGCGACTTTCTGTATGTTTCTGAAAATTGAACATTTTGCTCGCAGGCGTTTTAGCTCGTCGTATCCATGATGTCCTCCAAATAAAGCCACAGCACATAGACCCTGAGGCTGCGTCCAACTCGTATGGCGTGGCTCGTCCCGCGCCGCGCCGCGGACGGTGACACACTTAGATTAAAAATTGCCCATTTGGTGATTCAGCTAAGACACTGGTGATTCCACGGGAGGCTCTCTGAAAGCTGATGTGAATCATCAAATTTAACGAGATAGTCCCCGAAAAGCTTCGATTGCGTAATCCAAAACAAAGTAAGCAGATCAGCGGGGCCGCATTTAGATTTAATAAAGATCCCCGCGTCCCCAGAACGATCAAGAGTGACAGCGACGGCGAGGGATGGAAGATTTAGTGTATTTTTAGAGAATCTGAGAGGACGGAAGGGAAAGAGCCACGTGATCCAGAGGAGCCATGGAGGGCTTCTTAAAAAGATGAGCTCTCAGGTTACAGCAGATAGGGAGCAAATGTGCAGTCCTGACTGAGCTTATTAAGTAAATTATCCAATTACCCAATGCTTCATTTTCTTGTTGAACATAGCATTACATAATTAAATGGAACGGGTGGGTGGGTGAGCAGGAAAAGCCCCTGGGAAAACCATTCCTGCCTCATTTATCATCTGGAGAAGTTGTGACGTTTGTTGGCAGAACGAAGCCGTTTCCTTCGACGTAAACAACCTGAAAACCAACAACAACGTTTATGATGCCACACACGCTCGCTCAACGAGGAACGCTCATCCATTAAATCCCTATACATCATGGAATCATTTATTATTACAAGGAAGTGTGTGTGTGTGTGTGTGTGTGTGTGTGTGTGGCGCCTGATCACCGGCTCTTGGCTGAGGTTCGCTAAACAAAAGTCTCAGAGAGGAATTACTGTCCACCTGTTTGCCATCCGGCGGAGTGAAGCAACGGGAAGGAAAAACATAAAAACACAACAACAAACTGGCCTCTTTTTTTTAGAGTATAGGAGCGCGGCGCGCTCTCGCGGGTGGTCCGATGTCAATTTCAGATGTGGAAGGAGGCGGAGGAGGCGGGTGGTCTCTCCTCTTTTCTCTCTCATTTCATCATTTTGTGTTTCCTCTTGAGTTCACCTGCACTCCCTCCGCCTCTGCCATCCCTTCTTCCACCCTTTCTCTCCATCTGTCTTTCTCTATATATCCCTCTTTCACTGAGTGGCACTGAGCCTTTCAAGCCCTGGGATAAACACCTAACAAAATCCTCTGCTATAAAAAAAAAAAAAAAAAAAACACAAGGGGAAATGTCTGGGAGCCCTGGCCTGTCAACCGCAACATTAGGAGGAGATGTTGGTCCGTGGCATTGAGCAGAGCCCCTCTGGAGGTGTGTGTTAATGCGTGTGTGTGCGCGTACATGCATGTGTAGCTAAGGGGTGGGCAGCTCTGACAGGACTGTGAGAGATGTAAGGTCATTTACCCACTGAGGAGGCCTGGCAGGAGTTGATGCTGATTGATTAGGGGGAGAGAAAAGATGGAAGAGTCGAGGCAGCCGAGCGAAGAGGAGAAAGAGGAGGAGGTGTGGGGGGGTGGGGGTTGGAGGACGGAAATGGAAGAGAGTGAAAATATAAAAAATGTGAAATGTGCAAATGAATGTGCAGAGTTTGATTCCTCTGCAGAGCTCTGGAAAGAAACGAGAGGACGGAAAGTTGGAGGAAAGTGAGGGAGGACGACGGGATGAGGAGCAAACCTCGCCTCTGACAGGCAGAGGAGTATTAGCCAATCGCACGCCTCGTCATCAGGGCGCCGGGGATGACTCATTATGCCATGGCATGAATCCTCCAAAATGTGTGGAAACGTGCCTAATCGCCTCAGGTGGCGCACACCGGATATGCTGCTCACACACACACACACGCCGCTTCCCACCTTGAGGGGTTTGTGGCTGCGGGGGTCGGTCTCCTCCTTCCCCAGAGCGGTGGGCTGCTGGTTGGTCGCCGTCAGCTGGTGCCTCTGGAACACCAGCGCCTCCTTAAACTCCTCCTGCGTCTTCGTCTCCAGCAGCTTCTGCCTGAAGGAGATGTCGGAGAAGAGGGTGGCGAACGTCCGGCCTAGCTCCATCGCCGTCTTGGTGCTTTTCTGTGGAGGAGCGTATGGAAGCGGTTGTGCGTTAAAAGAATTCAATTATGACTGGTTTGCTTTGCTGAGCCTCTGTTAAAGCACTGAAACAAGCTGTGCGCGTGCAGCGTACTTTCACCTCACGGCTTGTTAGCAAACAGTTCATTTTTACACATCGAGCGGACGCGGAGCAACATTAGCATTCACTGGAGCTGTGTTTGTGTCCAGCTGATTAACATCCAGCCTCCGTGCAGCCTGAGGGTAATATCTCGTTGTTTAGCTGCTAAATGTCCCACTTTCTTCACCAGTCAACCTCTAATTTTGTCCCTGGTGCAGGTTCATCCAGTGTTAATATATCAAAAATATCACAGTCTGTTCAACTTGTTTGCTAACAGGATGATAACGCATCATTTTGTTTTTCCATTTTTTCACGTGAATTAAAAAAAAATCTTCTTCACTTTAATTATCTTGACTATATTATCTACACAGAGAGAAAAATAAATACATAAATATGGCATAATGATAATGAAATAATAATAATAGTTGTGCTGCGTGGGGGCACATTTAAATAAGCTACCACGAGCTGCCTCCTACAGATAAAAAGGATTAGGCTGTGAGCTAATTTCTTAACATTTTCTTTATTCTTTTTCATATAGATGCTGTTAGCAGCACAGATCTGCCCCTGTGGGACACCTGAAAGATGTCATAGGAAGGTCCACAGAAAGCCTCATGCGTCGCTGTCCAACAGTGCGACAGATATAAGTGCAGGACCGGTACGTCTAAACCAGACTACCACAGAGGTGGGCTGGTAGGCGGCTGGTCTGGAGCTGGTGTTTTGGGGGGCTTTTGTCAATAATCCCACATCTGTTGGAATTAATGCTGTCACAAGTCACAGAGTGATGGTAATAACGCACTGGCAGGCTCTGAGACGGCGTGGTGCCAGGGAAGCCTTGTTAGCCAGGTGGTGATGATACCACCACCGCCCGGCTCAGCGCGCGCAGCAGCTGCTGCGGCAAACAGAACGACTGAAGCCTTCGAGCGTCTTCACGCTGGTAAGTGAATTTCAACCAGAGCTGAACGAGCTTAATTAGTGTGAAGGCACAGGACAGCCCTCCTTCAGTCAGACATCACCGTCTGTGTGCTCTGAACAGTTTGTAGGACCCAAAACAGGACCGGTTCGCAGCCATGCTAGCAGCTCTGTCAGCCTCTGTGCTACATGCTAACTTTAGCATGCTAACATCACTCACTGTCACAGCCAACATAAAGACCTGCACACTGTAAGCTTCACTATGTATATTATTTACTGCCTCATCATTTTATGTATATATTGTTTATTTTAGGTTTTTGTACCACTTCACTTTTTATTTGTCTTTTTTTTGTCTTGCTGTCTTACATCTTTTTTCCCGCATTCAAGTACCTTGAAATGCAATGTTTAAATTCCTCGTATGTGCACACACGCTGGGACATTAAAGCAGATTTTTAACATGCTCATAATAATAACGCCGACATGCTGGTGTGAATGAATAAGAATTCTCATCTGATGGTGGCGCGAGATGAAAAGCCAAAGCGACTGTGATTGATCCTGAGTGGAAAATAAATGAGTTTTCCAGATTCATGGCAATCCATCAAATATTTGTTGAAACATTTCACTCAAAAGCACAAATATCAACGTCTTAGTGGCACTGGAGGGAAAGTCAGGAGTCGTTAGGATGCACTCACTGAGAACCATGAATGTCCATCCATCACTTCAACGTTGAGACATTTCACAGCGTTTGGCCCGCTGGCGGCCCTTAGGAGCACGATGATGGAGACGATGTCGAATCCCACTGAGGCATTTCATCCTTCCATAGAGCCATGCTCCGAGAAATATGACTAAATATCGGAGGAATGAATTACGCTGCAGAAGCTGTTTAGATATGTTTTTCTTTGCTGTGAAGGGAGCTACAGCTGCCATCCTCCACATCTTGGAGGCTCCGTTCAAGCATCTCGTACTCAAAGCACAGCTTTTCGTTCATTTAAGTTTTGAAGGTCGCCTGTTGGATTAAGCAGGCTGACTGGGAAAACGTGGGCGTAGACAGTGATTAACGGCGTGCCGTCCACACCAAAGACCGACGGCCGCTTGCCTAACTAGCAAAAGAGCTAGAGGAGCTTCTTTGAGGGCAGCTTCACACGAAGGTGTTGACAGATGCTTTCGGGTTGTGTGTTTAACTGATTGAATGAGAAACAGAGCATTTCTGAAGAAAGGTCGTGTCTGTTCAGCACATTCACCCTGGGTAAAGAAAATAAAAGCCACAAATGCTGTAAATCTCTCTAAATGGCGGGTGATGGAAATGGTCCACCCTTACACATGCCAGATTACATACATTTGCCAACCAAAGGAATTCCTATTATCATCATCATCGTGCCCCTCCAAAGACGCTTTCTTGCAGAAGCAGTCAGCATCAAGGATAATTGAGACATAATAGTGCTTTATGTTTACTTGGGGCTTAGATAAATGTCTCTGAGAATGCCATTAGTGGTTGTGATTGCAGCCTGGAAGACTGGCAAGGAGGGTGCTGGAAGCATTTCGGAGGGCACAAACACAAAGGAGGGTTTATGGGAAAAGAGATAGAAACCAAACAAACAAACAGAAAACATGATGCAGCTAGCTGAGGCATCGCTGATTGCCGGGGTCGGCGGTTCCACAGTTTCATGGTAGGGCGGTGAACATGGGAGTGGGGGGGTGGGGGGGGGGGGGGGGGGGGGGTGCCACGCTAAAAGTGGGGCCAGCATGAAGAAATCCCTCTTTTGTGTCAGCAGAAAAGAGGTTGAGGGTTTGAGGGGCTTTCCATCTGGAGTGAGGCAACAATCAGAGCCATGTGAAGACAGGAGAGGAGACGTGTGTGTGTGTGTGTGTGTGTGTGAAAGCTCAGGATGAAGCAGCTGAGGGTTGAGTGGTTTGATGGGAAGCAGAGAGAGTTCATGTTTTGATGGGAGGGAAGGGTATTACAGGATATGTGGCACTCTCCATCGGCCACAGCGAGCTCTTCAGAGCTGAAGAAAACAGCCATCCGGCACACAACGGCGACCCGAAAGGTTCTGCCAACAGGACACTCGGGCCCACGCAAGAGACTGAGAGGCCCTCGGATTAAACTCAGTTCAACAGACACTTGGCAGCTTTGCGGTTATATCGGTAACATTTCAGGAAATTAAAGCGCAAAATCCAAGGAAATTTGGTAGCAAATGACCTTGAAAATGAAATTCAAGACCAAGAGTGAGGAAAGAAGTCAAAGACTGCCCCTGAAAAAGAGTCAGAGGAGGTTTCAATGTAATAATAAAAAAAATGTAAATATCAGAGTGGAAATCACATCTTAAAAGCACCATTTGCAGCTCATATATTATGCAGCTTCACTGTTTATGTAATTCTTATTATTTTAATGACGGTTGCACATCATAAGCAGCTCATTTGTGTTTTCTCCTCATTCGTCCTTTTACTTTAAATTGCAGAAAAAAGCTTCTGAGCCGCTATCGTCACACATTAGGATCTGGATTTGACTCTAACATGCGCTCTTCAGTGTCTTCTCGCAGCCAGAAACTGTTATGAAGATCTACAGTTTCATCCAGAACTGAGCTTGCTTTTAAGAAAAGCTTAATTGGCCTTGTGACAGATGGCTGACTGTAACTGAATTTGAAAGAGCAGACTAATTAATAAAGTTTTAACTGTTGAATATGCATTTCCTTCTAAGTACAGTAGCTGAAAGCTGAGCAGGAGGGGATGCAAATGATCAATTACTTGTGCTATAGCAGCAGGGTGCTGACATTGATCATATGGCGATCGAAGCCGGCAGCTAGCACTTAATTTCAGACATGATGAGTGGTAAAAAAGCAAAACGACTGGCAGCGGAGACGCGAGAAGAATCACAGCGACATTATCAGCGAATGACTGAAGGAATGAAATGATGAGAGAATGAGGACAGAAGCAAGAAGCACAAACACAGCAAATGACGTAAAGAATAGAGGAAAACATAACATTATTGAATGAAACAGAAACCAGAGGGTCCACAAACGCCTCAGTAATCCACCAAAGTCAGATAAATCCCACATATCATTTCCTCCCTCTGGGGCCGGCGGTTACCATTTTGAGCGGGGCCAGTATCAGGATGACATAGCGGACCTCGCAGCAGTTCTCCCCCCAGTTCTGCGGCCTCTCCAGGCGGGAGATGCACACGTGACGCCTCTGGAGATACTTCACGTTGCAGCTGGAGCAGAGAGGGAGAAGGAGGAGGTTTTATAAATGTCAGCGCCTCACCTCACCGGCAGCGCCCTTCATTTCCATAGATTGACCTCTCTCTCTCTCTCTGCAGCAACAGGTAGACACTGTTCAGATGTCACAGGCACTCACACGCCCACATGCATGTGGATGCATGTGTTCAAACACACATATGCTGCAGAGATGCTGCAGTTTCATCAGCTGGATTCAAGATCCAAACATTAGCTTGAGAAACTCTTGCAGTTGTCAAAACCACGAATCTGATTTGTGGATTTGGATTTCTTTCAGTTTGCTTTCTGGGTTAAGAAAATGATTTGATGCCTTGGTTGAGGTTGGAGGATCTTTGCCATCAGGGCTGCAATCATAAACATGCACCGATTGTGGTCGCACTTTAAAAAACACAATAATGACTGCTGGTAAGAAACAGTAAACAAGTCGCAGTGTTTAAGTCCAGCGTCTTAGTGGCACATCCATCCACCTCGACCTCGTTTCTGCTCGTTAACAACATCACCTGATTGCCTCTACAGGGCTTTGTCTCCTTAAAACACTCACATACCATATATAAAAAAAACACTGGATTATCAGGTTCTTCACAAACACGGCTCATGAAAGGTTGATGCTGGAGATACGAGGTTTTAACAGGACAGTGGCAATAAATCATTGTAGTTGCACATGCATTCGTGATTTTGTCATTTTATGCATTAATTATCATTATTATCATCATTATTATAGGGCTGCAAATGCCAATCAATTGATTATTCTTTTTCATTAATGCATTGATTGTTATCCAGTATCCAGTATGATGCCTTTAGGTTTAGGATGAATTGTTTCAGCTGTAAACCTCACGCACACACACACACACACACACACTGAGGCTTACAGGATGCAGAGCCAGGACTGCTGGTACTGGACCCCGGTGGCGGTGGCTGTCACCCCCTGGATCGTCTCTGACAGCAGGTGGACTGTGGGGGAAAGGCCAGAGGTGAAACACAGGTTAACCGAGATCGACCTGGAGTCCAGTGTGATCCTCACACACTCCTGCTCTCCGTTACAGCGCTGAACTCTCCGTCTTTTCTGCGTGGGCCTTAAAAGCACCTGCGACGCACCCATCCTAACGTGGACACATCAGCGCGTTCATCAGAGCCTCCAACGTTTCAATCTGACGTATTTAAAAATAAAACCCGGCTCTTGTTTCTTCATCAGGGCTAATGGTGTCAGCCAAAAGCCTGAAATGTTCGATAGAAATCTAGAGCCTCATCTGCTGTGCCAAGCCTCTCAATATGATGTCTACATCACAAGTGTTTAACAAGCTCGCCTTCTGCTTTAGACGGCCATGCCAGTCTGCACTGTGTGCAAACACCACCCCACGACACGCTAATAACGATGTCCACCCGACCCCAGAAAACACCAACGCTCATGTTGGCGGATAAAAAAAAACAGAAGAAAAAACAGGTTTCATTATGCTGCCGTGTTTACACGCTGCAAACCATTAAAAACGGGCGACTGGGGGCACAGCTGAAACCAGCTCGCTGCTTCCTAACAGGAGGAATCTCCCTTCCACTTCTCACGCTGAGAGTGATGAATAACTGTTTTGGGGGATATTCTTCAGCAGCCCCGACTTTCCCAAACCCCTCAAGAAGACTCGGCGTGCTTTGGCTTCAACATCCTCTTCGACTCATCGGCACTGTGCAAATTGCAGGGTGGAAATGTTTTGTGTCGCGAGCGGCGGGGACGATCATTTCCATATCATCCTGATTTTCCCTGCCAGCGGTTTCTCCCTCTCTGCCTGTCTGTCTTTGTCTTTCTCTCCATCACTCTCCCTTTCTCACTCTCTCCGCCATGCCGTCTCATCAATAAAGTATCCTCCATTCATGCCAGAAAATGATGGGCGTCACCATGACAACAGTATCACAGTGCTCAAGGAGTGAGAGAGTCAGGAAGGGAGGATGAGGGGGGCAGAGGAATAAGAGAGAGTGAGAGAGCATGTAGATAAAGAGTAAGAGGGGAAGAAAGGATGAAAAGAAGCCTGTAGAGAAAGAGAACGACGAGGAGGGAGGAAAAAAACGCCGGCACGTGGGGTGGAGGAGAGAACCAAGGGAGACACGGAGAGAGAGCAAGAAGGAGGAGACGTGCAGAGAGAGAGAGAACTGAGAGAGAGGAAAAGATGTAGGCAAGAGAAACAGGGGCAAAGAAGGGCCAAGGGAATGAAAAAAAAAAACAGAGAAAGCAAAGAACGTGACAAACGAGAAGGAAAACGAGAGTGAGAAAAGAGGAGTGAGAGGGAGGAAGGGACGCAGGAGTGAAGGAGGTGGACTGGGATTCAATTCAATTAATAGCAGTAAGCCTGACAGCCATGTAATAATCAAAAACCATCCAATTTCTCATTGACGTCAGGGAGGAGAAGAGGGGAGAGACGGGACGAGCGAGAGACGCAAACAGAACAAAAGAGAGATTAAAAGATAAAGAGAGGACGGGAAGGGGATGAAAAAGACGCAGACAGGGGTTACGGGAGAGCCAGGCGAAGACAAGGAAGACAGGAAGAGGGAGGGAGGCGAGGCGAGTCCGGGGGACGCCTGTGGTCTTCCAGCCGGCAGAGGAGGTGGTCAACGTCAGACCAGCCGAGAGAAGCTAACGGCTAACACCGCTAGCTGTCATATGAAAGAAGCTTCCGGTCATAAATCTCCGTCCATACAGCCAATTCTCTCCAGACATGTTTCCAGACGAACAGAAACCATCTGCTTGGAATAACAATTTACAAAGAAGTTCAGTTATTTTGCTATGAATATGCAAATTTTGCTGATTTCAAGAGTTTAACGACTGAACGCATCATCAGTCTGTGAGGCTGGAGGATCCAGTATCCCCATCATGGCTGTAAGATGCATACTGGCGCACGACTGGACCTTCATCTTTACGCTGTTCATGTGAAACTCTTGATTTAGCTTTACAGTACGTAAGTTAATATTAGCAAAAGCTGACTTTCAGTTTCAACACCAGTCTGCTGGGCGAAAATAATGTTTTTTGACCCGTCCGTCCGTCCGTCCATCCACCCCACCTCCTCCATGTCCAGACTTTCTTGCTCTTTGTACTCCATCACCTGACTTACTGATCATAATCACTACGCCCACTAGAGGTCGCCTAACAATAAACGTAAATATGGGCTGTAATAACCTCCTTGCAGTCGAACTCGACAGCCATTTCTCTGGTGAGGACGAGCTGGTTAGACTCAGCACATCATCCTGCGCAGCGAAGTTCAAACATTCAAGTTCACAGTAAGAAAAACACATTTTTAAGATGAGTTCAAGCTAATGGAGAGCTCAGTTTTGACTGATGTGCCAGCGTGGTTCCTTCCTCCACCACACCCTCCTTTGTAATAACCACGTGTGGGACACCGGAGCGCACAGCTGAGGTGAGCAAACCTGACTTGGACGTGAGAGGAGGGGAAGTGTGAGAGTGAGGTCGCTGACGTGATCAAGTGGGAGACTAATTAAGACATGCACCTTTGATATTTGTCAGTTATGTGAGGATTTCTGCTCGGTTTCATCAGCTTTCGGTATGCAAACACCACTGTTTCCACACACAGATGCTCACACGCAGCATATCAAATGTGACAAACTTCAATGGAAAGTGATGAAAAAACATGAGGAAGGCAAGACTGGATGGCTGGATTGCCCCCTTTGATCTCTGGGGATTCTTGGTGAATTCTTTAACTGCATTATCCACACGGTTTGGTCGGCGGGGCGAGAAACAGATTGCAATTTCTGTAAATCACACGAGGATAATGCAGCCTGTCACAAATAAGGGAGAGACGAATCAATAAATATGCCAAACCGGTCAAAAAACAGTGATGGTAATATTTGTGAAATCAGCAGCAGCTTCAAAGCGCAGACGTTCACGGTTTCTCTGCACGTGTGTGAAAGGCCACGAGTCCTTTTGGCAAGGAGACTCTTTACATTATGCTCAGAGGTGACCTCAATAAAACCTCCTGATCTTATGCTGCCTTCAAGATTAACTGTGGCCTCAGCCATGGGTAGACCTGCCAGCGAACACACACACACACACACACACACACACACACACATGCGCGCACACACAGGGAAATGATTTGTTTCCTTCAAAGTGTGGCTTGTGGAGGGCACTCTGAAGGAAGTGATTAAAACACAGGAGGGCTCCATACAGCGGTGGCAGATGAAACAATTACTGTATATCAGGTATCCATCACAGCCAATCACCATGCAGGACACAGATGCTATGACGTCACGTGGTGATGAGATGGCCACTGGGACTGGGTCAATGGTGAAACCTTGTTATCCAGAGAGGTTGTCAATTCTAATCTTCTGCCCGCTCGCATGAAAACAAATCACATTAATGGCGAGTAATCCCACGGCCTGCGTGGATACGGCATTAAAGTCAAGTCCGGCTATCTGAGCAGGTAAATTCCAATTATATAATCAGGTGGAAAAACAAATTACCTGAATATAATGTTTTTTCCACCAAGGGCATAACTCCGATGCCAAAACTGCTGATTACATTATGTGAATTTTACCCCTTCAGTCTCAATCAAATGGATTTATCAATGTTTTTTCCACAGGTCTTGACAAAAAGAACTAATAACATTATTGGACAATGAGTCCACTGGACGGAGAGGGCGTTGATTTGAGGCGCAGCTGAAGAGGCATCGATGACTGTGACACGGGAGGGATTGCTGGTGCCTGTAATCATTTGATGACTCGATGGATCGACCCAGTCCCGAGCGTGGAGAGGAACACAGACGGCATACTGATGGTGATTGGTACAGAAGCAAACCGCTGATTGCAGCCTCGTGGCGGCTGATGCTGACATTTTCATCCAATTAGCATAGCTTACCGTCATCAAAGAAAACGAAACTTTGAGACTTGTCTGCAACGAGAGAAGGAAGGAGGGAGAAAAGCCGAGAGGAGAGACAGTTCAGTCACCTTTTCTGATCAACAGGCGAGCAGTTTCTTAGATTTTACACCAACATACCGACAACAACGCTCCGCACACACACTCGCAGACACACTTTCTGGCGAGCAGGCACGCACATAAATATCTCTGCTGAACAGAAGCTTCATTTCCTGCCCTCCTTTACCTCATGCATATTAAATATCATTTTCCAGAGAAAATCCCTCAATGTCTCCTCTTTGTTGGGCACAGGGAGATCTTATCTTGATTACCGTCTACTGGCTATTACCAAAAATTGGATTTTATCACTGATAGCGGTTATGTCTGCAGCAAGTGCAAAGAAACCCAAAGACGTCAATGAAGAGATCACGATGAGAAAAATGACACGTGCGGCCACCATTTTTCATGTGAAGAGCTTGAATTAATGGTCCCCAATTTAGTATTCTGATCATTGCTGCAGACTGTTAGAGGGATTTTCACAGTGAAAAGTCACGCCGCCGGCCTGGAAAGACATATTATTATAACACAGACGCAGAGTCGGCTGATTCAAAAATACAAAGCACCTTTGCTGTTGAACAGAGGAAATTCTATCTTCAATATTTACAGTGCATGCAGAAAGGTAGAAATACAGAGGAGTAATAATTATCCCGCTTTAATGCATTTCTGAACTCATTAAACATGTTGTAGGGGATTTCATGAGACTCACAGGCTGTAGAAAAGCCTGTGCATCCCAGCTCTGCAGCTCTAAAATCACGACTACATGACCGTTTTTCCCCTTCGTTTGATTTGAGCCGGCGAATGAAAAAAAAAAAAAAAAATAAAAAGAATGACACAGGAGGATTATGCAAATCCAGGCGAAGTGGAGAGCCGGCGAGATCGATCAAAGGTGACAGCAATTTAGGGAGGAATGATGGTACAGTCATCACAAATAGGGCACACAATCAGAGGCGCACGGCGCACCGAGCACAGTGGCTGCGAACAGCATCGCGGAGGAAAATACAATTATACAATACATCATTACTCAAAATATTGACAATTAGTCATTCTGAGACAGCCGCTCATCACTATTGTAAGCGCTGCCGTCACATTCGGCATCCTATAATCATTAAGGGACAATCTTAAAGGATGAAGTGTTATTTTTAATCAGTGGAGGCAGGTTTGGTGTTTGTAGTCGTGGCTGAGGAGATCTAATTATCAATGCGTTGCGTCATCAGCGCCGCCGCCCGCTGCTCCTCTGCACAGCGCGTGCATTGTGCTCCAACGCCGAATCCCGAGAGGAAAGTGAGCGAGAAAAAAAAAACACACAACAGCACAAGTTGGCCTCTAAAAATCGACTCCGCTGTACAAGTTGGAGCAGGACTAATTATCTCTGTGGGCTTTCATCTTTTTCATTTCTGTAATTCTCTGTTCTTTCTGCGCCTGTTATAATCTCACCCCGTTCTCTTTATCTCACAGCTGTACAGTATTACACTCCAAATGAGCCGGTCCGCTCGCCAGCCGTATCACCCCGCCGCCGCACAGTGAACGCAGATACGGCAGAAATTAATACCTGAAGAGATATGTCCCGTTGATAACATACTTAGGTGCAATATGAATGTATTCCCCCTGGAAGAGCCTTTGTTCCTCCCTCGGAGATATTTTTTCCCCCCACAGCAGCGACGTGAGCGTTTCGTGCGCGAACGTTCGTCATTTTAATTTAGCGGTCCTACATGCGACGTGGGGATTCTTACTCTGAGTGAACTATGACTCACTGCAAAACAAGATACTGACGAGAAGGGTTTCAAAATGAGGAATCGACCTTTTGAAGTGGTGCATATTCTTATTAAATAATTAAGAGTACCAAATCGAAATTGAAGAGTCACAGGTAGCTGAAATGCACAGACTGGTAGAAAAACAGACCGTTTCTCGTGCTCTGAATGCACATTTGAACGTCTAAACTAGTTTCTTCATATGTTTTCGGCTCATTCTGTAAATATTTCTGCATGCTACTAGCTACAGTACACAGTTACATCATCCTCTGTGCAATCAGTCAATCCTCATCATCCTTCTTTTATTCCCTCTGCTGCAGCCATGAGTGACGAGTGTTTCAGTCGCTTTAACAGGCAAAAATCTAAAAATACTATCATGACTGTATATAAGGATGCACACTGGGCTGACCTCTTTCATATCAGCAGATGTTATGCTGATATTTAAGACATTTCTATGTGAAAAATGCACACAAGCAACGTGGTATTTTGTGCAGACACTGGTTTTGTCACCAACTCTAACTATGGCTGTAGATTCTTTTACATAATAAAGCATCATTGAATATTTTCCTTATTTTTCTGTGTTGCTTTATGCAATTTCAAACTCCTGTTAAACCCCTGAAAGCTCAAATTGATTTTCAGAGAGCTCAGACCTGCGCAGGAAGCCTTTTTGTTAAGATGGCAGCCTTTGCCTCTTTGTGGGGTATTCTGAGAGAGACACAGTCAAGTAGCAGCAGCCACCACAGCTTGAGAGTCTCAGAGAGCCATTTGAAAAGCTAAGTGAGTGATCGATGACAGAAGTCAATTATCACCTCGCAGATCTGTCAGAGGCGGCTGTGCAGGGTGAGCGTCACACACCACCCACCTCTGACTAACCATCAACAACGGCGGACACCAGCCCAGCCAGACGGGAAAACACTGGACATGGAGCGCATGACAGGCAGCCCTGACACTACCATTACCTCCACATGCTCTTACAGGGGGAAGAAAACCCCTCATGTTTGTCCTGCGTCTTCACAGCATCATTAATCCTTCAGCAAACATTTTACCGCCAGGCGAAATTAATGTGCTGAAAAAAAAAACAGCATTTCTTCAATTCTCGGTGACATCGTTTGATTTGCTGAATAATTACTTTTGTGACGGCGGCGCTCGGCGCAGCTCGCAGCACAGAGTGAGGCTTCAACAATGGCCACATACTGTTATGTAAGAAGGCGGATTTCTCCTGCTCTAATGGGCTGAGGAGATTCGCCTTAACCAAGAGGCTTTGCTACTCAGCCAAAAGGACCTGTGCTGGAGGGACTGAACTAATGTGACAGGGATCTGTAAGCCGACAAATGGGCGCCAAACCCCTGGAAACTGCGCTGCGTTTCAGACATGAATTTATGCATTAGAGCAGAGTGAGGTGGGCAGAAAACTTTACGCATATCTTACACTTTTGGGTACAATAAACCCAAGCTTTTCAGGTCGGTGTGTGTGCTGGCAAAACCGCTTTTTTCTCCTGAAATATGAAAATAAAACGAGCTGATCTAACACCTCGAACCTTTTCAATCATCTCAAAAACACTGAACTACTGCTTGACCATGAATGGAAGAGACACAGATTTAACTCTCCGTGACTGTGGTCAGTAAAAAGGACGTGTGCATCCTATGCTTGTGCATCAGTGTGTACGATAACCACTTGGCAATTTTCCTGGGAAACGTTTGATGTCTGCACATGTAAATGGCCGCCAACAGGATTCAGCGCGCTGAGCTCTATTTGTGTCCACTTAAAAAAGCCGTGGGGCAAATGAACAGACTCGATTCAGACATCGCAAACTTTGCTTTGGGTCTTAAAAGCTTCTTGAACCATTCTCGAGTCTATCTGACAATCCTGCTCCTGAGCCTGGGGTGAAGCGGTTTTTCAGGTAGGTGTTGACATGTGCAGACAACAGATGTTTTTAGGTCAGGTGTCGTATGTTACGGGGCGGTACGAGTCCTCGGCCTTGCTGTGTTTTGTGAGTTTGTGACTGTTTTCACCGCGGCGGTTCTCCGCTTACCGTTGACCTCCTGAGCTCCTGCGTCTGTGAAAAGCATGCTCATCACCTCCTCGAAGTTGCAGTGGGGCTCGGAGGAGTGGCTGTCCTGGCCCACGTGGTGCAGCATTCTCTTCAGGACGTCGTCCAGGGAGGCAGCCGTCTCGTCCAGCAGGATAGTGGCCCTCGCCAGAAAGCCATCCAGGTCCCGGTGCGCCCGAACTTCCTCCTCGAAGTTCATCAGCTTCACATACTGCGGAAAATATCGAATCCTTTCACATTTCTGAACATTACAGAACATTTTTTGCTGATCATGGCCATCAATGTATTTAAAAGGCATCTACCCGACTGTCTGCAGAACTTAAAGGCTTCATATGTTTCCTCTCAGTGCTTTCCAAAGGCAGCTGGACCTGCTTGTGGTTCTACAAGAAGTTTCAAAGATGAATGCCCTGGACTTCCCACCAGTCAGCTAGAACTGAGGACGCCTCTTGGATGAGAGGTGAAACGTCTTCTAGATCCACAAGCAAGTCCAGCTGCCTGAGGAGAGCACTTAGAGGGTACCATGACCTGGATGAAAGATCATTTGATTGTAGTTTGATCAATACCTGATTGATTCAGTCATGGATCTGGCTGTTAGACGACTGCATGCGTCTCGAGGTCAGAGGTTTTGGTTGGTTGTCTTGCAGTTTGAGCTGTTTTGTGGTGACTGCAGTTTTAAAAGGCCATTAAGATACTTTGTGACCTTGTTAAAACAACTGGAGCAGTATTTTACATGCTGTAGCTATGAGTAATAATGAGTAAAGTAATAAAAACATACAGTGTCTGCTCAGTCAGCTGACGTCTGAGACCTTTGTCACCGCTGTCATGGCTATTCTACTGTAGGTGTGCAGCTTCTGTAGCAAGCTGAGCAGGAAGATGTCAACCTTCCCGGTCACGGCTACAAAGCTGTGATGGCTCAATTGTTTCTCAAAACGGAGGAAGCAGGTGTCAGTTGGCACGACTCCAGACCCACATGAACTGCTGGACCGGGACTGGAGATGTGGGTGCAGAGTCAGGGGTCCTGAGCCAGGCTGTCAAAATGACCAACGCAAGATTTTAGCTTCCTTTATGGTGTTCAGTAGGTTGATTGGAAAGGAATTTTAGGATCCATGAGCACCAAAAAAACATTTAGATTTCCACACTTGTAAGTGAGCCCCTCACAGATTGGCCTACACCACAAGCGTCCGACAGTTTGACCTTAAAGTATGGCTCCATGCCACCCCCTCTGAGCCGAACAGTGAGGCAGGACTCTGCAGAGACTTCACCTCTCAAAAGTGTGTCTGAGAATCACCTGAGACACACACAAATGGACCGAAAGAGGAGCACAGCTCGATTAAGAGCCCAGGCACCCACCAGTCCTCGATTTCATCGATCATGTGATTGACAGACATCGTGAAGATGAATGGGTTCCCTGCTGTTCCTTTCAAAATAAAACAAGCACCGAGCAGAAAGTCCATGTCTCCGGTCTTTGGAGTTATTTGTGTAGAGAGCTCTATAAATAACTTTGATTTTGTTTTGTTTGCATGAATAAGTCAGGTCTTTTTTCACCTCGGGTTAAGAGATTAAAAGGTTAAGAATAAACCGAATTCATCTGTTTTCGTTCTTTGAACTGAATTTGATGAAGCAGAAACACAACCATATCAAAATGAATTCTATTTATGGACCAGCGCAAACAAACAGATGCACTACAAAGTTCTTGGCGGGGGAAGTGAGGATGTGACCATGTGAAATTGATTTAAAGAAAAAACAGAAGGAGAGCGCAAACAAATAGAAATGTAATACAGAATGGGGAGATTAGTGGAAAGAAGCAGGCAAGCTGTTGGCTGGGACGAGGCACAACAAACCGAAATCCCTGACAGGCCTGAACCGAGGGAGTCTGACTCCTGACAGCCCCGGTCACCAGTCTAAACTGATGCCCTCTGGGTGCTGCTTTAAACTCCTTGAACTGCGGAGGTCGAGAAACATCCATTTATCTCCAGCGCGAGAAAGCTCGGGTGCACACGGGAGTCCGTTAATGCTCCCCCTGCTTTTAAAAACGTTAACCCGCAAAGTGCTCGCTGGCATCAAAGCAGGAGTTTTTAAGAGCTTTGGTCATGTTTGGCTTTTTTGGCCGTTTTTTTTAAAAAATGTGAATGATTTCCTTTGGCAGTAACGTTCGAGACGATTTATATTCTAACTGCACACTACAGCATCTCATCTTGTCCGGCTTTCATGCTCACTCGTGTTGTTCAGCCTTTATATGCTCCCACCGGGAAACATACTCAGGGACCCCGGCATTGATTTACAAAGCTACACTATGCAGATAATAGACAGCTGCAGCTCCATATGACACACTCGTATTAGTCCTATTGATGAGTTGGTTCAGCGTATGGATCACGTCATCTCACGGATTCCACAGGACGTGCTGCAGCTGAGAGACAAGATGGCGCCCACCGACAGACGCAGTGCATCAACTTAGACTTGAGTTTGAAGTTCCTGGATTTGAATATGATATTGGTTTCTCTGTCAGGCGGACTCTGAAAAGACGTCTGCGCCGCTTCTTCACTCGAGGCCTTGATTACTGTAATTCTCTCTTGTCTGATCTGCCCTGGAGAGCCTTGAAATGTAGATGCTCTCCAATGCAGCAGCAGGTGTGCCGGCCAAGTCCAGAGGCAGAGGACTTTAGATCTGTTTGGAAGTCCTGTCACTGAGATCAGACTTTAGAAATACTGCTATTGGTTTTTGAATCACTCAGCTTACTGATTTAGACTGAGGCCCGAGCGTCTGATATGTTACTTTGATATTTTCCTCTGATGATATTCGGCCTCTTTAAGACTCTTGCTTTGGCAGTCAGTGAGAGGAGATGAGGAGAGTTTTAAATGAAACTGTAAATTACAGCGTTTTAGCTGAAGAATTCACAGACAGTTCATTCAGATTGACTTCAAGTGATGCATTTAATTATTCTTCTGCAGCTTTTATCGTGTTTGGGATTTATTTGACCTTCATTTCATTTTATTTTATTGTTTCATCACTTTATATGTCTGTAATTCATTGTACATGATACAATAAAGCATAAAATGAGGGCTCGAGTTACGTGAGTGGCCCCTCTTCTGGGTGAACAATCAATCGAATTCAGCTGCTTTGATGTTTATTCGTAACGGAAATCTGCAAATCTCAAGCAAGACTTTTTCCCACAATGCAGAATGTTCATCGGCACAGATTTAAGATAACAAACCCATAAGACCATCAGACAGGCAAGGCTATCAGACACGTTCTGCCAAATTATCCTAAAACGCCCTGCATCAGCAAACAATGCTGGTACCACCGGGAGTTCCTCAGCCTTTCTGCGAGATCCATATCAGCATGTTTCAGGCATATTTTAACAGATTCATTAAGGCTGATCAAATTGCGGTGCTCTGCCTTAACTCAGCACAGTCTGGGTGCACCAGCTGCTGTATAGGTATCAACACGACGCCTCCGCTGTAACGCGAGAACCAACTCGTAACATGGAGCAAAATGAGCGAGCCAACGGCGAAGCGGCATGAGACGATAAACAGCAGCAGACAGCAGATATTCTCTCTGACAGCAGAGCTATTCAGCTGTCAAGCATTTCTTACATAAATTGGATTGGTTTTACGAACATCAGTGTACTTCAACAGTGCACATGCAGCTGTGGGCATGGAAACAGAAGTCGTAGACTTGAACTCGGCATCGGATTACACAGACAGACAGAAAAATCTTGATTAGGACATCCCGAGATGTAATGAAGCTGAGGATAAGCTACAACGAAATCTTTCAGCAAAAACCATTTCTCAGTTTTCATGTACGATAAACGTGCAAGGCAGCAGCCATCTGGTGTGCAGTGGGAAAACTAGCGTCGGGTGAATTAAAGTAAAAATGAGTGAAAGTCAATGTTTGAGCTGTTTTGCTGCTGTGATGAAAACATTTCTTTGCAGCCTCTTTGTACGATCTATCCTCTCAGATTTGAGTTTTGTATCTGAAGCCTAAATCTGTTGATTTAAAAAGCCCTTAATGGTAACATGCCACCATTCATCACTTCCTTATTAAGCTGCTCATTAACTAGTCATTATTTGACCCGTTCAAGCGATCGGCTAAAGCTCCAATCCCGTACACAAACACTGAATTTGGGGAATCTGTTTTTAGTTTTCATGCTGCGCAAACTTTGAAGACTTTACAACACACATTAAACATTACGAGCAAGCCCTCAATGATCAAGATTTAAATAAAGGCTGAATGAAATGAATGAGTGAATTTCTGAGTAATTCTGACTTGAGCTGAACTGTACTGACGTCTGCAGTCGTTATCAGCGATGTGCTGAGAAATCTGCCAGAAATCACTTTTTCTTCTAAGTAATACTGCATTACATTTAATGAATGAATATTCATGCCTACCCGTCTTGACGTGTTCAGCAACACGCAACCAGAGTCGTCAGCGTCTGAGGAAGAACAAGAGGCACAATTAGACATTCAGAGTGGACCACAACAAAACACGTGTCATATAACAACATATTGTACCAGATACTGAACCCAGATCCAACAAATCTGTTCGCCTGCATCTCTGTTCTGATGAACATGAAGTGACCACGAGGTAAAATTAAGGCTGCAGGAGGTTCACAGTTATTTTATCACATTTGTTAATATGCTTGTAAAGAAAAGAGACGTCATGTCTAAAACATGTTTAACCAGCAAAGATTCGGTACATATAACTCTTATATTAATGGAGTATAATTATGCAGTATAATTACTTTACTAACCATTTACATTCCGAAATTACACACTAATATACTATAGTATGAACAAAATGGCACAATGCAATGCGGCATTGATGACAATGATGGCAGCTCCAGCCCTGGTTGCTTGGCATGATATACATGTCAATAGTACAATGACAACAGTACACATATTGGGTAGTGCACAGCATTGAATTTCGGACGGGTCTAATACCTGGTTGCCATCCTGGTAACCAAACCTAAAAATGACTATCCAGCCCTGTACACTTTGGCGTGACAACCATTTTTAAGGTGTTTCAGGCCTTTATTAGTGAGCTGAGGTTAAAACAGGTGAGCTGGGAATGACATGAGTTCACAGTCAGCACCTTGAGACCCTGCACCACGAGGACTCCCTATGTCCTCAGCTTTGGTTGAATCAGAATATCACAAGTGAAAATGCTCAATGTTTTAATGCAAATCTGTAGTGACATGGAAATTATAATGTTCTGCATTTGCATTTAAAAGCAACGGAGCACGCACTACTGAATTCTGAAATAAAGATCACAAGTAACAACCACTCAGCCAGTAAAGAAAAGAAGCCCGAGACCCTTTTTTCTAGCAGTGATGAAAATGTCAAGAGGCAAGTCTCTAAATGCTCTCATTGAACAAGGATTGGAAGTTCTCTGCTGATAAGGCTTTAATACACAGGTCTGTGGAGCTGAGGCGAGCGCTCAGATAAAGTACAAAGGTCCGGATTTTCCCAGAGTCGGGAAAGGAGGAAAAACCTTTTATGTTAGAAAACAATACGGGGACAAACCGAGGGAACGAGGTTTTCAACGCACTTCAGTCCCTTAACTAGCAGACTGTCAGTACCCTGCTGACTCTCATAAAACAGTCCGCCACCGCGTTACATAACGCAGTTATCGCCGTTTACTGTGGGGAGGACGTTATTAGGTTACCATGGGCTTTCCTCCTCTGCTCCATGTGATGCACTGTGTCGGCTCCGTCTGGAAATCAATCAGCGCTTAACTCCTCCCTCCAGCAACGGAAAAGCAAGAAAACCCCCCGTTAACAAGCCAATAAGCCTCAGGAAAGTGCCAGCATATCATAATATCAATAATCCAGCTACAAGTGAACATGTTTGAGTGTCAGTCTGCAGGACGGGGGGGGGGGGGGGGGGCTTTGATTGCCACACCAAAACACCTTGCCATCATGAAACCCTGCAGGCAGTGGAGGAAGAAAGAGCGCCCCAGCCCCTACCTCTGTGATGAGACTATGGCGGGGGGCACGTGTCGTGTGCAGTGGATTTGGTTCATCAAAGCCTCACAATCAAAAAGCACACGGCTGGGCTTATCTGCTCCCAGAGGGAAGAGGGAGCTGCAGCTCTAATTGCTGTCAGGCTGCAGCCATAAGGAGATATTCATATATTCATATAAGATTACCTCTTCCCCAATGATCACCTCCTTCTAATGGCCTCTGTATGTCTCAATATAGAGAGTGGATTAAAGTAATCCATCAGAATTTCAGGGTTTAGGGATTAGGGAGAGGAAGTGTTCAAATGTGACGCGGGCTTGTTTCCCTACTTGGTTCCTTATTTGATCAATGTGGCACTACAACCTTTGATTATAGCCAGCCAGCCACAAGTGTTGTGTAATTTCAGAGTGGAGTGTTGTATTATTTTAGTCATTAAGGGTTGCAGGGTGGTGACTGAGAATGGCTGAATTACGGCGTGATGGGAGAAACCTCGCATCCGAGCGGGCTCAAGTGTCCTTGGGCTGAGGCTGGGCAGTGTGTTTGAAACAGTACATGCATTTCAAATATGTGTTTGATAAAAAGAAATTGGTTTCATAGTGTCGAGAAATGTTCGTTTTAATTGGTACCAAAACACCAATGTGAATACTAAGAATATATTTATCATGTGTCTCCCAGGTCACTTCATGTGGTATCGGGCCGATATTGATCGTATTAAGGGGATTTTCATCGTCCAGAGGTGAATCCAGCCCATGTTCATTTATATGTATGTAAAATGTTGAATATCTAACCCATAAGAACCGGGACCCGTTTCTCCTTCAAGGAAAATTATGGGGGACATAAAACAGACTAAATAGACCACATTTCTGACATATCTGTCAAAACATCGCCCCCTAGTGTCAAAGATCTGTAATGTTACATATATGTCACATTAGGTTTTCCGTGACAATTTTAAGGTTAAAGGCCCGATGTGACATATATGTCACAACGATATTTATCTCATTTGTTTTATATCAATTTGTTCAAGAAACGTGTTCACATCAAGTTAAATGTAATAAAGGACATGTTATGTAAGCATTAGAGTTCTTAAATGTCTTGAATCTCACCTTTAGCAACAAAAAACAAGCTTTTTAAATTTAGCTAGCTCGGTCACATGTGTTAACCTGGCACACAGACATCTTGGAAATGTTGTTATGGGAACATAAAATCACATGACCTGTCACATGACCGATCAGGATGTTCAGTATGTGTCACTTAGGGACTTCATGAGTTAAAGCCAAGGATAAAGCTGTATGAGGAACTTTCCGGGACATTTAAAGGACTTGTGACACCTGTGTCACCGTGGGTTCTTTTGGGTTAAGGTTTTCAGGTAGGAAATTAAATTATAGAAGTGAATTTTGTTTCACATTAATGGACAAACATCTATGGAGATTGCAGTTTTATTGTATAACGTCTTTTCCCCTGTTTGCTAGAGATGCACATGTACCTCTGATGGACTCTGTTTAATAAATTCATTCCCATTGTTCCTCTCTGGGTGGGATCACTGAGGGGTTAAATGCATTTTCTTGTCATTGTTGTGACAGTCAATGTTTGTGCTCTCAGTCACTGTACATTCATTGTCATGGTGCACTGTCGACTCCACCACCACATTAATCCGTGGCCTCATGTTACCCTGCATTAAAATATGGGATCAGGAGTTCTACACCGCGTGTTGTACACGCTGCAGATTTGGGGAAAAGAGTGCACTGGTGTCGGATTAAAAATCGGTGAGCTGAGGTATCAGAATCGGTACTGGGAGAGAATATTGTAATTGATGCAGCCCTATAAGCCAGTGCACCTTTCTGTGAACAACATTTTCACAGTACTTTTATTCTGTACTTTTATCCTCATCAAGGTTGAATCACACCCAGGCAGAGTCGAGGTCGGTGAAGAGGTGTATGAAGTGTGAAACCAACGCATTGACTGCAGGCCCTCATGAAAACTCACAATCATTAAAATAAAATTTGACCAATGTCTATTTAAGAAAGAATGGAAAATAAAACAAGCAAATTTGCTGGTACAAAATAATTCAATTCTGAGGCACCGTTACAAGCCCTGGTGAAAAAACTCAAACTCTGTCCTCAGCAAACACATGTCCTTGCAAATATATTCATATTTTAGAAATCGGCCTCTCAGGCAGCTGTTACTCTCAGGCTGTTTATCACCACCACACAGTATTTTGTATGAAAATACACTTTGATGTCCTATGCCTACCCTTGTTTTTAAATCAACAGAACTGCTTATCATTATCTTACCTTACCTCCATGTGGTTGAGAAACACTGAATTATCACTGGGTGTACAAACCCTTAGGATCAAATGTGCAAATGCACCAACCCTTTTCCCGGACTCCATCCATCCATTTTCTGGTGCTTATCTGGGGCTGGGTCACGGTGGCAGCGGGCGAAGGAAGGTAGTCCAGACGTCCCTCTCCCCTGCAGTGTTTTCCAGCTCCAGAGGAGTTCCCCAGCCAGATGAGATTTATAATCTCTCCAGTGTTTTCTGGGTCTGCCCCAGTGTCTCCTACAAGTTGGACATGCCCAGAAAACCACCAAAGGAAGGCCCCCATGAGGATTCCTGATCAGATGCTTGAACCACCTCATCTGAATCCTTTCAACACGAAGAATCAGCAGCTCCTCACTTTATCTTTACTTTGACCAACCATCCTCCGGAGGAAACTCATTTCGGCTGCATTGGTCATCACCCAAACCTCACGGGTGAGGTCCTTTCCTTTTACCTTCTGGCTTAGCTCCCTCCTCACCATAAAGGACGCATACAAAGCCTGCTTCACTGTTGACACCACAACCAATCCACCTGTCACTCTCATGCTCCACCTTAATCTCATTTGTGAACAAGACGCAGAGACTAAAACTTCACTTCACTTGGGGTAACAACTCACTCCCAAACTCCATGAACCATGGCTTCAAACTTGAGGGTATCCCGACTGCTTCACACTTCAAACAGCCCTAGTGCATGATGAAGGTCAGGTTGTCATGATGAAGATCTGATGAACCAAACAGGACCACATCGTCGGCAAATTTGCTGAGGTCCCCAAACTGAACCCTCTCGTCTGGTTATATAACGCTCATAGCAGCCTGCTGTACAAGCCCACAGGATTTGCTGGGACACACCATCATAAGCCTTTTCCAAGAACACAAAACACATGTAAACTGGATGGGCAATCTCACTGACCACCCCGAATGACCCTGCAAGGTTAAAGAGCTTTAGGACTGTTGCACGACCAGCACGGAATTGGCCCGGCTCCTCCTGAATCTGAGGTTCAACGACTGATTACAGCCTCCTTTCCTGCAGCCAGCACCCTGGCATAGGCTTTCCCAGGGAGGCTGAGCACCGTGATACCCCAATAAATGGAGCATGAACCACCATCCACGGTCTGCAACTCCACAGGCACCGTTACTGACCTCCATGCACCATTGAAGAGGTGTGTCAGCCAAGAAAGCCCAACAATCCAAGGTTGAAGGATCTGGAGATGCTGAAAGCTCCATATTTCATTTACTACAGATTTCTTGACTTCAAATTATGAAATCCTTTGATGGTAAAAAATGAAACACAACTTTTTAAACATTTTTTGTTGTTATTTTTTCTTCTAGTCCTCTGAGTAAGCTGTATGTTAATGACAACCCCCTCATAGGGTTATAAAGGTCAAGTAACGACCTTGGTCAAAGCCTCGATGTTCATGTCTGCGGTGTGAGAGACGCCTGACCTTCCTCACGCCTTTTCCACTTCAGTATTCAGCCAAACCGACTGAACAGAAATGGAACTGAGCCCAGCACTGACAGAAATATAATCATGAAATCAATTCATTTCATGCAGAGCGTTTGACAACTTCACAGCAAAGTTCTCTGGAGAGAAGATTAGACAGGATCGTGTCACGAAGATAAAAAAACAAAAAAAGACAACATCCTTACCCGCTGACAACATTTCCAGTAAGCTCTTCAGTTTCTAATCTTCAACACTCGTTTGAATAACTGCCGTCAATCACTTAGTTTGATCTCTGTCTGATTCCACTGATTATACACCAGGTCTGAGCAGAATGTGTTACTGACTCTTCAGCCTCACATGACGATGGTGTCTGTGCATGTAAAGAAAGAGAAAAGTCTATCAATTACCAGTAAGACCAGAGCATCTCTGCAGCACAAAGCCGCAGTTCTCAGGATGTGCTGTGATATATTTCACATTGCACTTAGCCATACTGCAAATTTGGATCTCAACTAACTGTCCAGCCCTCATAGCAACATTACACGAGGTTGTCCATGTTGTGCTTTATTGTGGATCTGCTGGACATTTTCCTGTTCATACTGGATTTCCTCTTGAATTATGGCTGAAAGTCGGAAAGACAAACCGTTTCAGTCTGGAGACAACCGTTTTCTAAATGGTCCTGCCACCAAAACTTGTCATTCAGTACTTTCAGAGAGATTTTTTGAGCATTTTGGCTGCACTAAAAAACAAAACCAGAGAAAAAACAAACAAACATAATGAACCTGGATGCACGACACGTTGCCGATAGCTGCTCCAAAGTGTTTTACTGTGAATGGATCATTTACTACTGAAGTCATATTTCCTGTCTTAACCTATTGAAGCTGTCACTATTTCTCCCTTATTCTGACAGCGGTGACAAACATCGCCTCATCTTTTGTGGGTTGCTGTTGTTTCTCAGAGACAGACTCGTAGCCGCTGTAATCCACTTTATCATGAGAAGTTCTGACGATTTAAGGAATAGACGAATATTTTTAACATGGACTGCACAGAAAACATGAGTGAAAAATGTTCTTTTTATCTATATGAACCACGACAGAGGAGCGCAGAAGGAAGGATTGTGCCTCAAAGATGGATTTTTCCTCTGGATGATGACGGCACTGTGGTAAAAACAAGATTACTGCAGCACTTATTTGCTCATATTTGGGACATTAAATTAGAAAATGCTCTTTAAATAACTCAAATGTTGGAAGCCATTATAAAACATATCTTTAGTATGGTCCAAATATCCAACAGGCACAATATCATAAAGGTCAAGACTGAATTCTGTCCCAGAAACCAGGGACAGTATTACAGACCAGACTGATAAAAGCATCCAAAGCATGGCCACATTTTCTCATGAAAGCAGTCACTGTTAAATATAGGGAGAGAAATTCATTAATTATATCAGAGGGATGTTTTTGAAATTAGATTTAGGTAGGAGCTGCTGTCTCTGGGTCTGATGTAATCACTACGCTATTTGCTTTTCCAACTGCTGCTTATGTAGCCAGACAGGATGTGATTAAAAGTCCTGTTCAGAGTCTTACATTGATTTGATATGGAGGACATCTTCCACAGCGGCCTGCTGATGTGGAATAATAAAATAACCTAATAATTAGTGACATAAATTAAAAGCAGAGGCAGGCACGCAAACAGCTAACGACACCGGGATCAAATGTATGTGACAAGCAGACTTAGGGGGAGGAAGCAGGAATAAAAACAAACCACTCTAATCAACATTCAGCTGCACTGTCAATGAATAATGCACTGAAAATCTGGGAACAGACACTGCTGGGCATGACAAACGCTCTGCACCTGCGGGTGAGAATTTTGCCGGATGACAGCAGTGAGAATTCAACATATTACAGCTGCACAGAGGGAGACGAGCGGAGTAAAACACTGCCAGGTTTAGGGGCTCGGCTCAGGCTAACGCCAGGGGTGTGAATCAGTGGCTTATGATTAGGGGTGAGTGATACGCGATTATATAGCACGAGATGATCTAATTCATCTACCGTCGGAGTTTTTGCCGTACAGTTAATACCCTTATAATATTTCTGGCTGTTATTTTGGACATTTAAATGCTTTTTTGCATGGATTTGATGAAGTTTCTTCTTTTCCAGGATTCAGATTTTGTCCTATTTAATGTTTTAACTGCATGCATATTCACTAAAATAAACATGTGCATGAGCTCGTACAAGACAAAAAAAGGTATATTGGGCTGATTATTCCAAAATAAGAATTATTTCACTGCATGTTGTGATGTGATAGTAAAGTCCATTAACAGCTACAATGTTTTCAACAAATGCAATGAACAAAAACACATAAAGTGCATTGTGCTGACTAATGTTAGCCTGAACTCGTCTCTCTCTGAAGCAGTACTGCTTGGAGTTGTAGTAGCAGTGACATTAGCAGCAGTAGAAGTACTAACAGTAGTAGTAGCGACAATACAAATTGCAGTGAGTTGATTCGTTTAATTTCTTTAAGTACACTCATGCATAATGTACAGTCAGTGTGTCATTGCGTACACCTCTGTCAAAGCTAAAGGTTGTGCATGATGTTGGGAAGGCTCCACCTCTGACACCATGTGTGGTTTGTCGATGGTGGAGATGATTTGGATAGAGCTGATAATCGGTAATCTTAGAAAAGTTGATATCTTGTGATCCAGCAATACGAGTCTCAGCTGTAACCAAACAGTTCGGGGACTCCGGAAGGTCTGGAAACCCCGAGAGGAGACGCACGAACTTGACTAAAGAGTGAAAATACTGATGTGAGCGCTGCTTTGAGTCCAGAAGTTAAATTCTTATATTGTTGGTCCAAAGAGCTCAAACATGGTGCAGTCCAAACACAGGGGACGGACTGTGTCCTCATCACTGTTACCCAAATCCACAGTTAGTTGACTGTCCTGCTGTGACGGTTCACGCTGTGTCACTCTCGTGTTTTACGCTCTCCTGACGCTCACCTGTCCAACTCCAGAGACGGAGTTTTCTCTGCTGTGTCCTTCCTCTAACTTGTTCCCAGCTTGCAGCTCTCTTGTCAGATGCCTTGAGTGTTACTATGTATGGAGGATCAGCCCGAGTGACATGGTCACCTGTCACATCTCTCTCCCTTTCCCTCTATCCCCCTGGTGCACCTGTGACTGTTACCGTGGCAACGGTAACCTGTTGACTCGTGGGGTTTCTGGTGATGGGGTCAAAATCATCTGCACCTGCAGCTGAGGAGCTGTCTGTCAAGTCAACACCTGCCATCCGGCTGTGGACGGACCGCTGGATTCCACAGGGACGACTTCAAAGTTTGAGGATTTTCTGGACGTTTTTCTTTTGATTTCCTCTCGAAGGAGCCTTGAAGAGACGCACGCTGCCTTTGAAGAATTTGCCTCATGTTATGATATAAAAGGTGTCCAAAAAAAAAAAAAAGATATTGATCACACAGTTGAACAGCAGATGAGGTTACTGACTGGAAGAGGCACGTTCACAGAGAGGCAGCGAGCCAGTTTTTACCTTTTTAATCATCGTTTCCACTTAAAGGACCAGTGTGAAGGAATTAGCGGGATCTAGTGGTGAGGCAGCAGACTGCAACCAACTGAATACCCCCCTCACCCCTGTCCAAGAGTGCGGGAGACCCCACAGTGGCCCTCACTTCAACGTAAAAACACGAGAGGCTGTATGTGGATATGAAGTTTTAAACAGCCTCCCAGCTGTTTTGGAGCTGGCGTTACACACTAATGACAACAGAATTATGAATATTGTATTCATTTCTGCCCATAGATCCCACTGAATCCCACACTGGTCCATTAAAGCGAGAGCCAGTCAGAGGTTGCACCCCTCAGCATGCAGCATGATGCCGGCTAATGAGCACGAGGGATTTCTGTACGCAGAGCTGAAGTGCGGCTGGAACTTCCTGCTTCTGCTCCAGAAATAAGAAAACCTCGTTCAGAGTCCCACTGACATTCACAACAACCGTAAAAACTAAAACTCCAGCCTTGGACCTGAACCTCACTCGACAGTATGCCGTGCGGCTCGCTTTATATTTTCAGATAAGTACGTTTTTTCGTTTAATTAATATTTCAACGGACAACATTTCAAATGAAACATCAAAGCTTCACAAAAGGACAGTCTGTCGGCGAGAGCAAGCTTTCAGACAGCGGAGATTACGAGTAAAAGATTAGGAAAAATGACTTTACAGGAGCGCTTTTGGTGAATTTTACGGATACGGACGATGAAATAAGAACCCGTGCTGCCGTGCTTGAGCATTTTAATGGGAGCTGTAGGTTTTTATCTGCTCATGAAGGAATCGTTTGGACGGAAAACAGGGTTGATTCTCTCTGATTAAGAGACTGAGCTGGGTGAGAAGCGAGTGGAACCACTTGCCACAAGATATTCACGCAGCGAGATCTGGAATCTGATGAGTTACTGGGCTTTTTCAACTCTGTTTTTGGTCTCCACCAGCTCCTGAGAAATAGATTTTCTCATATAAGGAGTTATTTGGTCCATTTTGAAAATAAAAATAGTGATTATAGGCGCCTTAATCTGCAACTTAATACTGTGTTTTAGCTGAATACACCACTTTAAACATACACAAAGCCCCCAAAAGTGTCTGTATACAATCATTGTTGTTGGTGCTTACTCTTATTGAGTCACAAGTTTACTTTGAGGTAAATAATCATTTTAAGACAGAATTGTCTCAGCCTTTTCCAGCTCTCCATCATCTTCCTTTATCTCATCACTTGCTTCTTCAGTCTCTTTATCCAGCTGTTCTCCTCCTCTTCCTCCTTTATCCCCACCACACACTCTAACCCCGCTGCCCTCTCTCTCTCAGTGTACTGACCTGGCCCAGGGCTGATCTGGTTGTCATAGAGGTGGATGTCATCTCCGCAGGCGATCGGCGAGTCTTGTCCCTCCTCTCGGCCCTCGCTGCCCTCCTCCTGCTCCACCTCCCGCTGCTCTGGGGACACAACAGCACAGGGTCACCTCCTGGACCTCACCGGCTACCAGGCAGGGCAGCAAACTCGCTTTTATTATAATCATCATCAGCCGTGGCAGCCGGCAAGTTCGGGAATTCAACAGGTTCTTACTCGACTTTTAGGACAAAAGACAACGAAATGATGCTTATCTACATGTCAAAGTAAATAAAGTAGGTACACTTCAGTGTTTTGTGGGTGGCTACAAGTAATTTTCATATAAACAATAAAAATTCAATAAATAAACTCTTATTCTGAGTGAAGTTTTACGAGAAGACGTCAAATATTTTTAGGGATTTTAACCGTATTCTTAAATAAACACAATGACAACAGAGAAGTAAAAACTCCCTTTACTCGACACTTTAAGTAACATCCTGTCAGAACGGTGCTTACCAAAAGTTAAGACAGGCACAAAAGATTATTACAAGAAATTATGCTTTTCCGTGACAGCTTATCTGACAGTCGGCGAAGCGTCCTGACACCGTCACAAACATCTGGTGCTTAAAACAAAAAAGCCTCCGAATTAAATGCAAATATTGTCTTAGTGTCACCTGAAGGATGTTGTGAGGAGGCTCACTTGTCAAACACAGGCTCAGATTTCAGTGCAGCCTCCTTCTCCTACCAGCAGTGTATTGTATGTAAAGTTAAAACCAGGCTCGTTGATCTTCTTACTTCTTTCTCATTCGTTAATCATTTGGTCTTTTAAAGCAGAAACGCCCATCACAAGCTACCAGAGCCTGTTTGTCTGACCAACAGTCGAAAAGCCAGAGATCTTCAGCTTCACAGGAGAAAACCGTGAAATCGTCACATATATGAGAGCTGAGTGGTTTCATCATCTCAGCTCTTTATGCGTGATAATAGGTCAGATTTTGATCTGCTATCAGTGTCAGAAACTAATAAAAGCATGTTCGCAGAGATCTACGTGCGATTAAATGTGTCAGTAAAAGAGCAAGAGAGCGCAATAACAGGAGCAGCCTGCAGAAAACAAAATGAAAGATACGCTTGATCATTCTGTTATTTACTGTGGATCAGAGCTGCTGTGTGTCACACTGTCTCTGCGTTATTTACTGCTGGATGTGTGCTGTACAACTTCGAGCATATCTACCACGTGTACATGCATCCTGTGATTTTAGTGTGTCTTTAAGATGCGTGCATATATCTCTACATATAACGCATGATGCATGGATATCTGTGAGCAGAGGAGATCCAAAAAAAGCAAAAAGAAAATGGCAGGAATCACGCCGGTCAGTGGTTGTTTTGACATGACGTCTTCCATGAATCAGCAGGTAGACAGGTTCTCGCAGGTTTTCTTGGAGTGTAATGAACAGGATTTTGTCTGGTGGAAAGCATCACAGGACCCAGCCTGGAGCCTGTTTGTATGACTCATCCCATCCTTTCCTCCTGACACAGCAGCCCCTTAAATCCCATCCTACAGTAACTAGTGGGCTCCCAAATACCAGCCAGCGATCGGCTTGATGCGACGGGAACAATATCTCGTGCTCGTGCTCTTTATCTGCTGACCTTATCTGCGAGGGGGCCCCAATTTCAGTTCATTCAGTTTGTCTTGCACCAGGATCATCCCTCAGCACTTGACATTATTTGAACCTGGCTGTGTCGTCGCCTTGCCTGCATCCCTCTGTGCCTCAGACTCACCGGCTGGGCTCTGACTTTCAAATCACCTTGGCAGGGAACGGCGGCCGCAGAGCGGGAGGAGCACATCGACGGCTTTACGCCGGGAAGCAACGCTGTCAATTCTGGGGAAAAGTTCTTAAATGCTCACTACTTACCGACATTAATCTGCTTATTTTTGCTATTAAATTCCAAATATGTAATTCACCATTCAGAACTGGGGCTGGCTGTACTGAAAATCAAAATCTGGACTCTTTTCACAGCGTCAATCGGACAATAAATTGAGTCAATTCTGCAGCATTTGAATTCAGACGAGCTGCGCGTGAAGCCAAGCTCAGTGTCTGTGACCAGTCAATACAAACATGCAACATGTAGAAGGAACCAGGGCTGTTTGGTATGAAAGCGCTGAATGATTGATGTGTCTCCTTCAAACGGTGTGCAGCCTTCTGCAGCAGCCGCGGAGCTGCGACGAACAGAAACACTGCTGCGGCACGTTTGCATCATTAAAGACGTTTGAAACTTTCATGCTTTGTGTTGTGAGAGGACTGATTGAGAGCTTGGTGCCACAACAATCCCCTGAAGATCAATAGCAGCTCAACCAATCAGCTTGTGGCGGACGACAACGCTTCAAATAGGGATGCTGCAAAGAAGCTGCAGAGTCTCAAACGTGGACGCTTCACACACCAAGATGAGAGTCAGCAAGTTTCAGAATGTGAGCAAATGTGAAATGGTCACAATCTGCCTTCTGCTCCTGAGTGACGGTGCTGGACAAAGGCCTGGAAAGTGTTTCTGCACAACATTATGTCACATGTCACGGTGAAGCTGACCTTTGAGCTTTTGGAGATAAACTGTCATCACTTCGTCATTTTATCCTGAGAGCTGAGGTCATATTTCACGTGGAAAATTCCAAATATTGAGTGTGGATGTTTGATTATCTACGACCTAAAAAGATCTCATGATAAGAGGTCAGGATTACCACCTCTGCTCAACCGGTTCCTCCCTGAATGAAGCCCTAACATCCAATAATTCACCTTTAAAAACAACCTGTCACACAATCCCCTCCATGCATCACTTCAGTGCATCTCATCAAAGAGGTCACTCAAATTACTTCCACAGCAATTTCACTTTATTTTTTTCATGTTTCATCTGTTTTCCCCGCTCTGCACGCATTGCATGTTTTTCATTGGGTTTTTTTTTTTGTGTGTGATTTCACCCAAAAATGTGCAGCCATAATCAGATTCAGACGCTCACAGCTGCTTGCCAAGCACACTACCAGCTGATTTATCTTGGTGACTTATCTACTGATGAAGAACATAAGAAGGCACCTGGGCAACAGGATGCAACAAACGTGATTCTTCATGTCAACCAGGTTTTAAGACCACCCTTCACTCGCGAGCCTCTGACGGTGGTGGATAAGGCTTACGTGCCAACAATAATGTAATTGCATTTATATCCTGGTAAAGGGTTGCCTAATAAACACGGTTATGTTCATCTGCAGCAGGGGGCCCTCTGTGAATCTGCTGAGTGAATCGGTGTGTTGCAGGAGGGGAATAATTGGCTGCGGGAGGCAGGGAGATCCAATGCAAGCATATTCTGTCCCGACTGCTTGTGCTGCACATACTAATTGGGCGCCTCTCCTTGGCTTGAAGGTAATGAAACTGCCGTTATCATAACAGCCGGAGCAAAGTTCATTATTTATATCCAAATGCAGTGAAGTGTGAGAGCTGGGAGAGCTTCCTGTGTCTGTCCTGCAGCTCCAGCCTTTAATTCACATCTTTCATACTGTACAACGCGCGTTATTTGCAACATTCATTAAAAAAAAATCCCTCTGCTTCTTTTGCCATCATGACGAGAGGATCACATGTTCGCAGTCTATCTCCGGCTCATCGATCTCTTATTATTGGCTGCTTTGCTTTCCATCTCTGACAGCTGGCTCATGCTGAAGATGTAATGCGCATCCATACGTCCTGGTGGAGGCTCAGACTCACCCATTTCTTGAAAGAAGTATCCATTCTTGGACATCCCAGAGGGAGGCGCCTCTGCAGAAGAGAGCAAAACAGAGAAAGACAGTAATCACTGAGGTGAAACTGGGCAACAGTAACAGGCTGCAGGGAGCCATTTTCAGCCCGGCGTCAGATTATTTGTTATTATTTTTACACAGAAATTGCCGGGATGGGAGATGATTACAAATTCAGACACGAGCCATTATTCGACCTTCGTTGGTCATTTAGCGCTGAGGTTCAGGAGGGAAACACCTGTGCATTCAAATGTCAAACATGTCATGATACAGGAAGTAGCTCGTGAAAATACTAGTCCGTCATTCACTTCCTGGCCATTAGGAGACATGACAGGCTGACTGGAATGGAAGTCTGTCTGTCTGTCTGTCCTTCATCTTCTCGACAGCTGTTCGTCCGCTCCACTTCGCACTCGGTGGGTGTATTTCTGAGGACCTGAGGAAGCGAAGTGTCGAGTGGGAGCTCTTGAGATTATCTATTGTTGATCTCCCTCCGTCTCTCTCTCTGAACCCGCCCAGTCGAGGCAGATGGCCGCCCACCTCGAGCCGGCTTCTGTTTCTATCTGCCTGTTTAAAGTTCTTCCTCGCCGCTGCCGTTGCCGTCGCCGAGTGTTTGCTCATGAGGGAATTGTCGGATCTTTGTAAATTAAAGAGGACGGTCTAGACCCGCTCTATATGAAAATGAAGTGAGATGTACAGGGTGTGTTTATTACACAGCCGAACGGCATGCTGGGTACAGCTCGCCGTCGGCCCCTCGTGACAGGACATTCAAGAACAGATGAGACATGTTAGATTCCAGCAAAGTCTTCTAAGTTTGCCGTTTTGCTTTGCTAAACTCAAGCCGAAGTGTGCGAAATGACGATTTCAGATCATGAACGATTAAAAGGTCTCTGGTTCGGCTGTTTTCAGCAGATCTTGAATCGCCCTAGATGCTGGTCTGTTTCATGCCGTCCCCAGAGACACACTAATAAACCAGCGAGGGAAAACAGCAGGTCCTGCCTTGTGCTTCTTCCCTTCCCCCTTTTTATGTGCCAACCTAACGGCACGGACGTCAACATGGGGGAGCTGGTCCCTAAAAAGAATTGGACTTGGGTACCGTGGAGCTGCTTTGGATTTCTACAAACCGACAGGGTGCAAAGGTAAGGGACTTAGCAGACAGTCAAACAGTGAGCGGATCCCGCATGAGGGCATCGGCTACAAGCAGCCAGCCAAACAAACAGCTCTAACGAAGGCCTCTGAGAAAGACACTCTGCGACTGATGCGGCGACATTACCTAACAACGACACCACGTGACGCCTTGTTACCTTGAGGGGGGACATTTTGTAAATGGGGAAATGAGTTTGGTTGTGCTGTTCAGTTACTTGCAAAGTGAAAAAAATCTTAATATGATGTTTAGTAACATTTCAAATATCAGCAATGTAACTTTTGGATTGAGCGCTTTTGTTCCTGGAAGTAGCCTGATCCCAAACTGCTAAATAGCCTCGTCCCAAACAGCGAGCTGTTAGTAATGACAGCGGCCGGTTGATTACCTCACAGTCGTCGTTAAGATGAAATACTGTTTCTCCGAGCAGCAGCTCTGGTTTTTCTTCTGCTGCTCCCGTCAGCATCATCCATCACCGCCTTCCAAAACCATCACAAAGCATTTCCTGTGGTTTACATTTGGTTAACTTTGGGTACAGAATGACTTGTTTGAGGTTGAGGTTAAGCTCACGCTGCAGTTCTGATCCTCTCTCATGCGCTAAGTAAAGTTGGTTGTTACTGAAAATCAGTAGATACTCACTAGTTACTTCTCTCAAAAGTAACTGAATTACTTTACCAATTGCTGCATATAAAAGTAATTAGTTACTCGGGAAAGTAACCGCTGATTTACTGCTTCAGCTCTCTTATTAACATACATGCAGCTCTATTATTGCAGTGTTGCTGAGGCTCAGCGTGGGACAAGAATTTCATCTACCATTGCTCACATTATCACTGCGGTGACTGCAGTCATTAAGACTCCCGACCAGCAGAGGGCAGCAACAACTTGAGTTCCTACCTGTAAACTACACCTGTATTGTCCTGGTTGGACAGTTGGATTTTGGTAGAAAACAACCACAGCATGCTGGATTTGCTGCAGTGGTTAATAAATAACTGGATTTGACGAAGTTTCTTAGATTTATATTAGAAACACTTAAATCTGCTATGATGAAGAGGAAGTCTTGCGCCACCGTGAGGTCACCTGACCTGAGGCTGTCGAGACAAAAGTGACGAGCCCATTTAAATTTCAGTGATCGTGACTGCAAGTAATAGATTACATTTCTAGTAGCAGGATTACAGCAATGTGTTACTTTAACCCCTAACCCTGAATGTGGAGATAAACGCCTCTGAGCAAAGATGACTGAAGTGACTGATGGAGCACCAAACTTGCTGCTGCTGAGACATTAGAGCACGCTGCTCAAACTGTTGCTCTGATTGACTTGAACTTTGTAAAACAGTTCAAACAACCTCGACAGGAGAGCGTCTGGCTGGTCTCAGCCTGATCAGATTAGTGTAAATTCGGCAGCAGAGAGAAAAAAGCTGGTAGACGGTGAAAATGCGTCTGCGTTGTTTGGAGAAACCTTCCCTCCTAACGGGGCCACAGCTGTCAAAGACTCTCTGAGCAAGAGTGAGCACAAACTGGGCAAGCCTGCAGTTCATCCAGAAGGTGGAAGGAGGAAGAATTCCCTTCAGGGGGAATTCTTATCAGCAGAACGCAAAGGCTTCATCCGACATATTCATTAGGTGAAAGAAATGTGAACGGGCGGTGATTATGTGCAATACTCACTCTTTTCATGAGCAAAGGTCTCGACTTCGCTCACACATTCAGTGATAATCCACAGCGAGTTTTGCTCCCGGGCAAGAAATGATTTCGTGACGGTCGGGCGCAGCGTTTTTTAAAATGGTGGATATCTCATTTTGGAATTAAACTTAATCTGGTGAAGAGCTGCACCGCCAATACACAGAGAGGGAATTTCAGAGGGTTTGTCACGCGGCCCTGTGGATGCATGCAGCACGCGGACGGCACGGAGAGACCAGGCGGGGGGGTGCTTTGAAGGTTACTGAGGCGTTGTGGGCTGGGGGGGTGACTGCGAGCGACTCGTGTGAGGCTTCTCCTCAGCATTAAGCCAATATGTCTACATATTCATCCTATAACCAAAGATCAACAGCACGTCTCGCGGGTATTTCCCTGAAAATCAAAGCCATCGCAGACAAAGATGGTGGTGGTGGTGGTGGTGGGGGGGGGTACCTGACAAACACCGTCCTCTGAAACTGTGTGAACGTGTGATTCAGAGGAGGGACGTCAGGACGAACATGATCTGTCCCGCTGAAAGGATTCTTTGATGTGACAAAGACGAGCGTTCAAACGCAGTGTACAATTTTAATTACACAAAATGTTCCTTCACTCTTGGGGTTGAGCGCGGAGAGCAAAAACAGCTCAAGAGTAAAAGAAGCAGGGATTCATTTATCCCCCAAACAATTAGTTTTTTCAATCTACACAGGTAATCATGTGGCCTCTCGGGTCTCTAATAGATATTTGCATGTTTTTTTTTTCCTCTCTGGCACTTTGACTCATTTCATGTATTTTTAAATCATGTGTGCAAACCTTCTCTGTGGAATACAAACACATTTAACAGTTTGACATTATGGGAAATATGCTTATTTGCTTTCTTGCAGAGAGTCGCTCTGAGTGTTCCACCGGGCGCGTCTCTGCGGCGGCATGGCGGCGAGGCGTTTTTTTTCCATCCTACACGCCGCTGCAAACCCCACCGGGTGTGTTTCAGAAGCAGAGCGATTTGCCTGCCTGATTTTGTTGACTTGTTCTTTTTTTAATTGTGTTTATCGTTGATGTACAGGGTGTTTTATTTTGAAAATTTACTGGATTCTCTACACTGTTCCTGTGTCTGACTTCCTGTCTGGCTCGATCTGCTCTGTGCAGATGACAAAAAAAGATTTGCTGTGTATTATTCATTGAGCAGAGCGGAGACACACTTGTGGGACTCCTCTGAGATCTTATCTTATCTTAGTAGATCTTTTTATGCTTGGACAGAGCCTGGCTAGCTGTTTCCAGTCTTTATGCTAAGCTAGGCTAACCGCCTAAGTGCTCCAGCTCCATCTTTAACGGACTGATCCTGTATCAGAGTGGTCCTCTTCTCGTCTAACTCTTGTTAAGGAAACATCAAACTGCTGTATGTCTTTAAAGGAAGCAAATGAAAATGAAGCTGATTCTCTTAGATGGAATTACACGATCTTACTCTTCTACTTTATTCAAGAGCAAAGGAAACCTTTGTCTGACTCCACTTATTTTGCCTTGTTGGGTTCATCTCAGCGTCCTCCTGAGAAGAGAGAAACGCCTCGTCTCTGCCTCGAAATGAGACGTAATGGAACAAACTGATTTATTGGCCCAATGCAGCGACCTTCAAGACCATCTGCCTGACTGGTTACTAATGGAAAAGAGTTTTAAATGTCAGAGACCTTTACTGTGTGAGCCTCTCACAAGTACGTCCTTAATTCTGGCCGGTAACTCTTTGACACTTGGCGATTCTGTGAAAAATACCTCGGCTGGCGTTATTCCTGCCAGACGGCTGGTTTACAGAAGGACTGCTCCTCGCTGACGCCACGGGGCGAACGCCGCCAGGTGAGCTGACTGAGGCTTGCTTTTCATGGGGAATTCTAACAATGAAAACAGGCCTTTTTTTTTTTTGGATTTATGGAAACTGTCAGCAGGAGAAAGCTAGTCAAACAAAAGTTCTCAGTGTTTTCAGAACAAAAGCAACACAAATCATCTGCCCTCGTCTGGGTTACGCTCTTACCATAAACATGTGGGAGCGTTTCTCCGACATCCGCTGCTGCTTGTTTATTACTGCCTGTGTTTGATTGTGATGTCAGTCACATAAACACACATTTTCCCTTCACCTTCCTGCACGGCAGCACGGGTCCATCGCATCGCCGTCATGAAGTCTGCTTCACCTGCAGCTACGGCATCAAACGCACCGTTAAGAGCGCTCAGCTACACCGTCTGCGCACTATACAGAAATATACAGTATTCTGAGTTATTTTCACCAATGAAATCTATTTTCTTACTCTCTGAGCCTTTTCCTGCGCTTCTCACACACACATCTCTCTCAGCTATAATAAGGTAGTAATATTATTATTGTTGTTAGTGTGATTATAAGACCCTTTTCAGAGACGCACCCGTTTTCGTGAGCGTAAAGGCTGCAGGTTAAATAAGCCGAGACATTAAAAGCACTTCCTGTTCCGCCTTATTAGGAGCGCTGCAATAACTGTATCACTCAGTGATGATCTGAGGCGTCAGTCTGATGAACCACAAAGTACTGAGCGAGGCAGTCTTACAGGAGCTTTTTCCCTCCTTGCAGCGTGGAGGAAGTGGTGACAAATAAAAATAAAGATGCATAACTGCATCTGATTCATTACTTTAGTTTCTCTTTAAGTCCAAGAAATGCCAAAATTTTGTCAACAAAAATAGCAAATCTGAATATTTGAGAGGGAAGAAGCAACAAATGTTTGATACTTGTAGTTGAAAATGCGAAATTTTGTGTCAAAGACTTTTGATTAATCAACTAATCAGACCAGCGCTTCCTGTCGGTATTTTCAAACTAAAAGTATGTGAGCAAACAGGAATTGGAGTCACAACTTCAGGCCTCCTCGGGCATCGTAAAGTAGGCCACAGGATTCTCTGTCTGATAAATAATGAAGTTTGTGAAAACATTTATTGGGAGACTCACTGGAGACGCCCGACGCAGCCTGAGAGGACGGCGATCGCCGCTTCCTGTCCCGCACCAAAACATCACAGATGAAACTCGTTTTATTATCAATTAATCTGCCAGTTATTTTCAATCTGTCTGCAGTTTGCTAGAGCTCGAAGGCGACGTCTCGTCTCGTTTTGTCCTAAAAGTCCAAAACCTCAAAATCATCCGCTTATACTAACGCAAAGACAGGCTGCAGATTCTTACATGTGAGGGGCTGCAACCATCAAATGTTTGGCATTTCTTCCTGGAAAACATCTGAATTATCCAAATAGCTGCCGATTAACTAATTATCAATCAATTCATTGACTTCTCTGAGCATCCTGTGGTGTCTGAATACTGTGCAGAACATTTGCATAAAGGCCTGTTTATCTGAAGGGCAAACAGCCATTGCTGTAATGGATCATGGTTTCATAATTCATGCTAACTAGCATCACTATCTAGAGGAGCAGTTGTTGTAGTGAAATCTAAAATAAAACAGCAGACTGTCAAAAAGTGGCCAAAATAATAATCTCATCAATAAAACGATGTTCGTGCAGGCGCAGCTGTTTGGACCGAAAGCAGCCGTCTCTCCGCCGTCGATCGTCCTGCTCAGTTATTCATGCTACACGTGACGGCAGCTTCCTGTGGACGCCGTGCTCCTCTGGACTGTGTCTCAGCCTCGGCGCCGTGACCATAAAGATTCACGCGCTCCGTCCGTACTGAGCTGTTCAGACTGACAGATGCACGCTGCCAAAGTGACGTGAAGTTGCTCAAATCAAGGCAAAACGTGCTGCGTGCGCTTATTTCTGCCTGATGCATCGTCCTCCCAGGCAGGTTTTCTGTTGGAGCCTCTGTCCTACGTGAACTTAAGATATTACAGCTTGTTAGTGAGACAAATGGGCTTGTTTTTAGGCTGCACTTCTCCAAACTGCACATTTTTACTTGTTTTAAAAAACTTCCCGTTCTGTTGCCAGATAATGTTGCTCATTCTAGCCAATATTTCCACCATAAATCGTGCCTGCAAGCCAAATAATACAAACAAATTTAAGGGAATAGTTTGACGGGCGTCTCCGTCATATCGTCTGGTTTTGTTAACTTGCTCACATTTTGCTGATTTGGTCATTTTTCCCTGATACTTGTGCTTCTACTATGGGAAAGTGGGCTTCGTACTTAAATGTCTTGCAGTGTTGACGGATTCGCTTCAACTTTACGATCAAACAAAGAGCTTTGTTCTACATTTAAGCACCCAAATAAGGAACATTAAGTCAGGTAAAGTAAATAAAAGTTTTATTTTGTGGAGGCGAGTAGCTAAAAAAAATGCTCTTGCAGACCATAAACTCCTGAATTTTCCTCTTCGGTTCGGACAGACAGAAGTGAAATGAGCTGCGGTTCAGACGGCCTTATTTGTTTCTGTTACGAGTTAATCCACCGTCTCTGTCTGCCGTAAAGGCCTGCACACACATGCAGATAATTGTCAGACAGAGCTGATTAAGGACCTTTACATAGTTCACGCTCTGATGGTCCTTTAGAGACGGGCTCATTAGCAGTCATGAAGGCTATTCTGTTGTGAAATCAGACGTAGATTTGTTTAAATTGAGACAGACTGACGACCCAAAGAGTCACTGAACACTGAGAGGTTCAAGGACACCTGGCCCTGCGAGGGACAGGGACAGACACTCCAAAACAGTCAGAATTTCAGAAAACTCCCTTCAGTGCTTCATGCAACTCTCCTGTGCAGATGACCTGACGTGTGCATGCAAAGTTAAAGCGTTATCAGTTCAGACACTGAGGTCAAACATGACAGATCCAAAGCACGTTCACTTGTATTTTCATTTGTAAGCTTAACAAGCCTAAAAAATATCTAAAGACTGAAAGGCTCAATAAGAAAGTAGATAAATATCATAACATTTCGGCGTTGTAACCAAGCAAAGACAGACAGCAGATTAAAAGAGCGTTTGCGTGGTGCTGATCTCACATTCGATGCATTTTGAAGCAACGCCACATTTTGAGAAACAGAAGTCGGATCTGGGCACCACAGCAGATTAAAGTAACGTATTGTGCTTCAGCATCGTCCGTTCTGTGAATAAACTCCGGCCCTGACTCGACTCTCCTGCAACACCTGCGTCAGATCACAGCCTCAGTCAGCCAACGCGACGATGGCGTTGACAGTTGAGTCTCTGCAGATGTGATTCCTACCGGCTGTCTTCAGAACTTCATGCTTCTTCCTCTTCTCCTTTTAATTTGACGTATTTACTGAAGATATCAAAGATCTTTCATGGAGCCCCCTTTTTAATGTCAAATTAAACGTCATTTAATGAACTATGCTCTCAGTTTCACGTTTGCCTCCAGTGAGAACCTCAAAGGTCGACTGCCGCGTTCTGCCTTCGCTGTAAATGCGTTCAGCTCGCTGCGTAGAGAGTGCACGATGATGCATGGCCACGTTGAAAAACCTTGCTGATGCAACACAATTTGTGAAATAGTTCATTTTCCTGTAATTTCACTGACTGCAGGAGAAGGTATTGATGTGCAAACAGTGAAGTCTGAATCTCTTTATGCTAAATGAACGCGGCTGTATCGATGTCCAGGTGCATATTTCTGTCTTTATGCTGCCTTTAGGTGCACATGCATGCAGTACGGAAATAAGAGATGCGGAACAGTTGGTTTCAAAATGTGCTTTTGTGCAACTGAACTGGGTCTGAGTTACAGAACAAACAGTGTGGTGAACAGGAAAAGAAGAAGAAGGCAGCAGGTGTCATTAAAATGAACTAACCGACTATTAAACAGACATTAAGAGGCTCTTCCACCACCTGCAAAGAAACATGTAACTGAATGTGAAGAGAAGAATTTTCTCTGAGAAGTGGCTTGAAGACGCGGCTTGAAGCTAACGATGAGCGCGCCGAAACGTGGTGCAAGATCTGACGTTCATGTCCGCATGTAGCAGGTAAACCAGGTGTGTTCATGCAGGCTGAAAGGATTTTAATCACCCATTATTTGACAGAGACGAAAAGAGGACGGATCACGTGAACGTGGCACATGTGGCTAATGCTAACAAACACGCTGGCTTGAATTAAAAACAGCCAGCTCTGCCCTCCTGTGCTGAGGACGCTGCTTCATCACAGCAGCTGTGGGGTGAACGTTTCAGGTGCGTACTGACGTGAGGGCGAACGTGGACAATGCGGACAATGCGGACCGTCGCACATCTATCAGAGGAGAGTTAAGAGCAAAGCCGCCGTCCTCTGAATTTTTTGGGGGCTGCTCTTTGATGGATCGAGGACGTTACAAAAACCATCGTGCAACTCGACGCCGAGACGCCGCTGTGACAGAACGGATGCTTACAGCTAGTGAGAGTGACTCGGTCCAAACACTAAACAGAAGCAATCCAGACACCAACACGCAGGTCCTTTCAGCTGCCTTAGGCTCAACCAGAGACTGGGAGGCGCATCATGCAGGAAGACGAAGAGAAGGAGGACTGGTTTATTAAAACTATGCTTGGGGTATCAAACACCAGCTCCTGGTGCTCACCTGAGTAACTGACCCCTGATTACAGCTATGAGCCGATGAAGAGTCTTACATCTGGCCCACGGTCTGTGATCATGACTAACAAATAGAGTTTCTCCTTTAACACGATAACAGATTTAGAACAAACCAGAATAAATGTGGAGGAACCAAACTAACTTCCTCGTGGCTATTATAACGCACCCTCACAATATCTCACATCTACAAATGAGAAAGGAAAGTTTCCCTGCACATTTCAGATTAATTTGCTAAAGGTATTAAAAGCCACTTGAGCTTATTTATCCTTCAGAATCAATTACAGAGTCGTCGCTCACGCTACGATGAAGTACAAACAGCAGTTAAAAAGAAGTGACTGGCGAGACGGCTCCTCCACGAAGAGACGCTTCAGAAGATCAGGTCACGCAAAAAAAAAAGACGCATGCAACCATCTGCAGAAAAGAGGAAGCTGTCGACTCGCAGGCAGGAAGTCAGGGCTGGTTAGAATAGAGCCTCACATGCGTCTCATCACTTTCGCTGATGCGTGTGCGTGTTTGTGAGTCTCGTACTTAAAGTCAGGCCTTTCATCATCGCCCAACATATACATGAGGGAAACGTCTGTCAGTCAGCCGAGTTTACATGTCACAAACCCACAAGCGAGAGCGTCTGCTCTGCTCGTCACTTCACGCAGTGTCAGCGTACGCCACATGACAAAGCCTTTCTTCCAGATAAACCCAAACCTTCGTCTGATACCAGTTATCTGCAAAAAAGATGGCAGGCTTGTTGCCTTTGCAGCGATTGCGGTTTTTGCATCAGTTTGACGACGAGCAAGTAAGCAACAGCTGTTTGACAAAGACAGACGGAGCAGCTCGGCGGAGGAAATGTTACCTGAGATGTTTTCCTGATTTATGTCTCTGGGACCACAAATGCCTCTGTGGGCTGCGACTCAAACAGCGGCCGACCCGTCCCTCTGCTCCCAATCCCCTTTTTTGATCCTCGTGTTCTCAAAAGAGAAAGAAAGTGAAGGCAACACGACTTCCCACAGTCCTGAAGAAAAAAAAAAAAAACACATCTGCACGAAGCGTTCAGGGATAGTTTTAGTGATTTGGATGCCCCGGGCAAAGATTGAGACGAAGCCCACGCGGCGAGGAGTGCACGCGTGCCCACATTTAATCTGATTTACCACCTCTCTCATCAAGTCACAGAGCACCATTACAGCTAAACACTGCAGGAAGCGCAGGCCTTCCCCACCTGGCCTGACGCAGTCACAGAGAGAACCAAACTATTTCCAGGCAGCTCGTTTCAGCAAACAAAGCCAAGAGAGGATCCTCCATAAACGCCCATAAACGCTCTTCACTCATTAAAAGAAGACAATGGCGCCAGAGAAAGATTAGAAGCATAAACTTCACACTGTAATTTGCTGAAACTGGGTGCAAGTGCAATCACAAGTCTCGTGAATGGAACTTCTTTTCCTAATTTTAATGGAGGCGCGGCAGGATGGATGTATTTTTAGCTGAAGTACAGTATCAGCGGGGCTGGGAGCTTAAATAATGGCCATCACCTCTAATCCCTGTTAAAAGCAGCAGGCGGTTTAGGAGTTTAGAGAGGAGCAAGAAACAAATATACATCACCAAGTACTAATAGAGGAATAAAAATGAGCTTTGTAGGTTGAATTTACATTTCAGGACGCGCATACATTCCTCTCCTCTTGAAGTGTTATAAAACAAAGATATCTGTGTGCAACTAACAAGCTTGTAGAAGACTAAAATGTGTTTCCATCGCTGCTATCTGTTGCCTACATTGTTTGCTTGAGAGATTAAAAATGATTTTCGTGAGCAGAGCAGTGACATTACATCGCAAACGCAGTGAGAAAAGCCACAAACTGGCCGCCTGACGGCCAAAACTGAGCTACTTATTGCCGAGATAAATCAATAAAAGGGTGCATTGCTACAGGAAGGTACCCACGCTGTTTGACCTTCATTTAATTACACAGTGTGTTTCTTGAAGACTGCAGATGTAATGCACATTCGGGCTGCCGTTTGATGGCTTAAGGTATTTTAATCAACTGAAAGGGAAGGACCTTATACACTCTACAAGCAGTTGTGGACGACTTTATTGCGAAGAATCACTCATTACTCCAACTCAGTGCAGACTCGGCTTGATGATGTGCATTTAAATGTTCCACGCCAGCGGAAAGTCAACTGATATGACCCTTGGTGTGTCTATAAAGCAGCCATTCTGAGCCAACCTCCCTCCCCTCGCAGGCTGATCTATGCAGGGCGGTGCGCTGCAGGTACATGCAAAACAGATGCCAGGAGCCCCAGGAGGGCCAAACCCTGGAATTTAAGGGAGAGGTGAGGCTGAGAAGTGAAGAGGGCAAGAGATTAAAAGGTGCCCCTGCTGCGTTTGTAGGGGAATCTACGAGGGCTGGGCCGGCACCGAGGAGGGGGCCGGGCCTTTTGTTGGCTAATTGTGCCCACAGGCTGTCTTGGCACCCGTCCTCTCTGGAGCCGTGGCCGTTGAGAGAGCCCAGGCGGAGAGGGAATTCCTCCCGATGCTCCGCTCTGAGCTGCTCTGTTTGCTCGTATACACGTTTTAAACAGCAGGCCCACATTTGGCCTTTATTCGTCTTTTTACTCTGCAGGAGTTCTAAAGAACTTCAGTCGGCATGCTAATTCCACACACGTTGTAAATGGCAGTTTACAGTTCACATGGTGTTTCCCAAGAGGTGTGGGGGCGCAGCCTAAAGTGAGGTGAGAGGGCATGGCTGTGCATTTTGTTTTCCTGAAAACGTTCACTTTGATGCATTTCTGTTTTTCATGAATAGGTCGTTTGCGGTCATGTGACGTTAAATTCAGATGGAGGGCAGGAAGTGGAGACCGCAACGGACCAGAGGGAGGAGAGTTCTTACCGTGCTAGTTTAGATGAAAAGACGAGAGAAAGGTATGAAAAGAAAATCAGAGCAGATGTCGGATGCGACCCTCGGGTTATGAAGAAGAGCGACCTCGGTACCAAAGCGCTCCGGGTCGTTTTGTTTTTTCAAGGATGCGGAGCTTTTATTGTCCTGTGGATTAACCGAGCAGCAAACGTTCAGCGCCGTGGAGCTGAATGTTTACATCACGGCAGGTCGCAAAGGTCCAGCGAAACGCCACTAAAGATGTTGGCTACTTTATTTACGCTCACCTGTCTTATGCTAAACTGTTAGCGCCGATTTAACAAGTGTTGTTACTTAAAATCTACCACCATAGATCTAAAACAATAGCTAACGTTACACCATTTCCAGCATTATCCGACTGCTTCTCCCGACCGCAGACGGTTAACAAGTCATTTTTTCTGCCCTTGTTCTGCAATTTCTCGCATTTTTCACCCAACAACAACTTTTTGGTACTAATTATTTGAGTGACGGTAAACGACGCAAAACCTCAGCATTTGCGCGTGTCTTACAGTGCTTCCTATGAGCAAAATCACTTCCTGCCCTCCATCTGCAGCTCACGCCACAGCAAAACAGCGATGTCGTGCAAAGAACAGATTCAGGTTCACAGCAAATTAAACTTGTTACTCGTCATGTCGACTTACATGTTTATTAGAAAGAGATACGGAAACTTCCATTTGGAAAAAAAACTGATGACATTCTCCACACCGAGACGCAAAGATCAGCTAAAGGGAAAATGATCAGATCATGACTTGCAGCCTTTATTAAACCCTCAAGAGGGGAGATATATCCACATTAACTTCCTGGGTGACAGCTGCTCTACGCCAAGCTCCTCCCGAACATCTCTGATCATTATCCTATCTCTGAGGGAACCTACAGACTCCTTATGAAGGAGTGCGACTGCGTGCGTTTCAGATCTTATCCTTTCCATCACCGGGTGAGGCCAAATCCACATCACGCTGGAGGAGCTGGTGGCGGCGGGACTCCTCTGTCGTCTTGTTCCAGATAAGCAGTCAAAACTGGATGGACTGATAGCTCAGGTGAGAAGCCACCCTGACGCATTTCTGCAATACTGTAACCACAGAGCCGCCGAGAGAAAGGCGACCGCATCAGCGAGGCGTAGTTTGAAACCGAAGCAGGTTTGGGTGATGTAACATGTGGAGGAAACATGACTTGGCTTGATTCTTAAACGAATCTTAACGCCACAAGGCCGCGGTCACGTTCGTCCCAGCTCCATCTGGACAAGTCTTTGCCGGTCTCTCGTCACATTCAGTGTCTCACGCTTTCACACTCATTTGTCAGCGAAAGCCCTCCTGCAGTTCGGCTCATACGTACCCTGCGATGTTAACTCACTCTGAATCTTAAACTGCAGCAGCCAAAAGATGAGATATAGATTTCAGAGGCCGGCAGTCAATAAAACCTCACCTTTCCAGAGGTGACACATTTACTGTAGACGTGAAGCTGCATTTTTAGTCAATACTTCAAACTGGAGCAGACATTATACAACCACGAAGGCAAAAAACACACTGAAACAGAGCGACCGACAAAAAAACACTTTCTGAACGATTGGCTGATTAGTTCATTGACAGAAAATCGATCAGCAGCTATTCTGGGAATCAATTAATTTTCATTTTTTAAGCAACTTTGCTAAGCAGTGCACATTTCCCTGGTTTACGTGATATTAAACTGATTCTGGACTGTCAAAAAAAGGACTTCACCTTGGGCTTTAGTTATCTGTGACGGCCACTTTTCAGTATTTTATGACCTGTTTTCAGACCGAAAGAATAATCAGTTAGCGGAGAGGATGAGCTGAAACTAACCATTATCATCAGTGCTTATTATAAGCTTTCATAATAAGCTTTTGAATTATGCCAGTTATTTTGTGGTTTTCACCAAAAAACACCAAAAATATGTCCTCCTCGTCTTGCACGTGATGTCTGGCCACATGTTTCTGAGCGCTCATCAGTATCATCTGCAGGTTATCAATAGGTTTCGCCAATTAAGTCCTTAAAAGATTCCACTCAGCCCAACAAGCCTGTGCCGTCCTCCAGCCAGACATCCGAGGTAAACACCACATTATTTGATGCATGCTTTTATCCAAAGAACCTTGAAGTACAATGAGTCACATCGATGGAAAAAGCCTCTCCTTGAAGCAGATTGGTAGAAATCCTCATTCAAACTCAAGGGTATAATGAAGCACATGTTTGCAGCGGGCTCTCCAGCACGTCTTCAGCCAGGGACGCTGACGCTGTTAACACGGAAATGTGGAGAAATCAAAGTTTGTAACTCCACTAATTACAACACTTAATGTCAATAGATCGTCATTAAATTAAGGATCCTGCTCGCGCTGGTTCTCATCACTGGCCGTTTAATCCGTGACGTCTTTCACTTCAGACGCCGCACGTCGTCCCGTATTTACATCCACGCAGGAGACACTGCTCGAGCTCCTCTTCTAAACGTTAGAAAATCGAATGCCTTTGACTGTTTGACGGGCCGCTGGCTCGGCCGCAGACAGCTGTGTCCCCGGGCCGGCGTCTGACGTTGATGATGTCACAGCCTTGGCCACGAGGCTGGCTACGAGCGAGCTGTCTGGCAAGCAGGTGGACTCTGGCTGGGCCGATGCTGGACAGCAGCGCGAGCGTGTGCACTCAGCCGTATGCTGCTGATGTGTGCGCGTGGGAGTGTGTTTCTATCTATCGTGCATCCGTGTGTATATTAGTCTGTAAGAGTTTTAAAGGGATCGCTCATGCGGAGGCCACGGCCACAGGCAAGCCTGACCGAGCCGGTTCAAGCAACACCTGCAAGACGTGAAGCAGGAGCAGGGCGATGCAACAGGCGTCAGCCAGAGAGCACACCTGAACACTGCAGGTCTCACTGAATGTGATTCACTTTCTAATTGAGGATGCGCAAAATCTCCGTCCTGCGTTGCCTCCCTGTTCTCCATGAATGTTGGACCTGTCTCTTGGCGTCGGCTCTGTGGACTGAAAGGCTCTGCAGTAATCCTCTGGTCCTTTCACCTGAGAGGGATTGATAGTTATAGCGAGCCGGCTACCGCGAGCTCACAGATGAAACCGGGCCTGTCTGCGGCGCGGCGAGACGAGGCTTCGTGACCGAGGGGAGCGCGGGAGCATGCTCCAATTTAAAGCCCTCCACCCCCGCCGCTTCATTTTCTCACCCCCTTTTTCCCTGTTTGTCCTCCCTCCATCCATTTGTATGTCTCATTCTCCATTTTGCATATCTTTCCTTTCTTCCCCTGCTCCTCTGTCCTCTCTCCATCTGTCACACACAGGTACGGGATTACGCTCAGGTGCTGCAGCGGGGATGCTCTGCTGTGTGTTGTGTGTGTGTGAGCGACTGAGGGTGTTGTTCCACTGCGCGCACACACACACACACACACACACACACACACACACACACACACACACACACACACACACCAGCCAACCGCTCGCTGAAGAAATTGGCTGCCTCGATTTTCATAGAAGGGGGGGTAGAAAAAAAGCCAGTGCTCGGGGATTCCTGCTAATTGCTTGCACATTCCCCTCTTCCTCTGGCTCGATTAAAGCCAGGCCACCATCTCCCTTTCAAGTCTGCTGTTCTCCACACGGCGCTCTACTGTACGCCGCTCCAGCCCGCCCGCCATCCGACAGCATATCTCCCTGCTTTCCATTTGTGGTGTCCCCCCACAGAACTACACACACACACACACACAGTTTGGTCTGAATTGATGTGAGACAGCGGGAGAGAAAATGCCGGCGAGGTCTAGTCGACTGTTTCCACCTTATGTGAGGTCCTTAAACGTGTACTCGGGGTAAAATGCGGATCCTAATGTTTCAGCTGCAGCACTTTCCGGCAGCACTCAGATGAGATGAAACACAGTTTACAGTACTGGTACCTTGTAGCACGCGGGGCCCCAGTGAGAATCAAACCACTAACCTCAGCAGTGTCGGTGCCCTGCCCTGCTCAGTAGCTGTCCCTTCGCTTGGTTTAGCTGTCCCCCGCTCCACCCTGACAGCCTTGGCTACCGACTGCTCTCCAGCTTATCGTCCTACAGTGTGTCTCCCTCGTTTAATCCTCCACCTGACAGTGGGGGCAGAGTGGTTTGTGTAGTCATCTGTCCATTTTGTGTCTTCAGCCTCGTCTCTTCGGTGTAAGGTGAGGTCTTTGTGCCCTTGCACGTCACTCAGCGTGAACCGTGCTGCTCTGCTGATGTCTCCCTGCACCAGAGGCACCAATAAAGTCCCACTTCTTTACAGTTATCGTACAACACAGGCAAACCTTAACTGCAGACACTAGAATTATGTGGGTTCGGTTATGACGCTGCAGCACACGGATGCTGTAAGTTACACCATCACGACATGCGACAAGGACAAAAGGACACTTCTTATGGACAAAAAACATACGTGCCATACATGCGAACCCAGCAGTGAACAGCTGTGTGGAACCAGCAGCGGGTATAAATAACCTCAGTGTGAGCGGGAAGCAGAAAATGTCTGCAGGACTCATCGTACGACATGATGCAACTTGTTTCTGCAGTTCAAAACGCATCTTGTTTGAATTGCGTTGGTCATGTGCGTGTGTGTGCGTGCTCGTGCATGTGTGTCTGTGAGATTATAATACAGAGTGCGTGCTAACACCCTGCTTTATACCTGCTATACATGCTGCCACACTCTATTTAGCACTCTGAGATTTCTGCTCAGTCACAGGGAAAGAGAAGCTTCACAATCAAGGTTTGGGAATTCATCGACACGGGCATCCTCAGACATCTTGGAATAATTACGATGATGGGGAGGAGGGGGGGGTACATATCGAGAGGAGGGGAGCAGCAGAGCGCCATGTCTACCACTCTGTTGTGTTCTCTTTGCGGCTTTTAAATTAAATTCACTGCAAAGGAGAAAGTACTGTGTGCAGTACAAATTGTTCTGTGCTGGAAACGCCGCGCAGCCTTGGCGGACCGGACGAGAGCGATATGAAACGGGAACCGAAAACGCACACCTCGCCTGCGCACGGTGCCGCTTTCCGCGCCGTAACCTGTGGAGTAATCTTTAATCTGCAGCGAATGGGTGTGTGCATGCTGGAGGGTGGTGGTAAACTGTGGCCTAATTACACGTCAGCGAGGCCGAGCAGCTGTCATGACCGGAGAGAGGACCACCAACACTGTGCATGCGTTTTGATTTTTCTAAACACGAGCATTTGTGTGGAACTTCTTCTGAGCGCATGCAGGAGATTATGTGTACGTTCACGTCACGTCTGCGCGCATTAATTCATGCTTCTGCCCGACTCATCCTCTGCTTTAAATCCAGAGACAATGGCAGCCGACAATCTGCTTTATTTCTGAGTTAAAAGCGAGCGGGGAGATTAAGACATGACCTCTCTGTGAAGTCAAATTAAACGGGATCAGATCTGCACTGAAGGGCCCTGAACATCACTTCCTCATCTTCTACTTTCACCCACTGAAAACCGCTCGAACGCTCAGAAACTCCAACATGCAATCAGCTGCTAAAAACAAAGCACAAAGAGAAGACAAAGAGCTGTGCGTCCAGCGTCTCCCCATTCACTGTCAACGGCTGCCACTGCATTTATAATGACAGTTAAAAATAACTGTACTGGTGTAACTGGTGGAACTTGATTTAGGATCACTGGTTGTTCTGCTGGGATGCAGCACACTAGTATTTAGACCCCATCTTATTTGGTCGACGATTAAGAGGACAAAGCAGTTTTTCTTTCATCCTCATAATCACAGATGCTTTTTTTACTGTTGCTATAAAGCAATGGAGACATGCGGAATTAAAAGGCTTGCAAAAGTAACACGATAAACACCACGTTGGAGGACATTTTTGGACATGCTGCTGATAGGGATGGGCTGCTTAAATAGCTTGTAAATTCCACATTAGGGTGTAATTTCAGAACAGATCGTAGCGATGCCCAAACCCTTCATGATGCGTGTTCTTCCTACTGTGAGGACCAAAATACAGCGGAGGTAGCGTGGAGCGATGCGACCGTACGGCAGACAATAATCACCATTTGGTTTGCTCGTACGTTTCAGTTTGGGCTTCAGAGCAGCATCTGAGTGCCTGACTAATAACTGGGCTTCTTCATGTCAGTGTAGTCACTTTAAACTGGGTGAACTGACGTTTGGATCCTTTCTAAAGCGTGAGATTGATTCCATTTGGACGTTGATGGAGCTTGTGCTAATGCATCTGGCACTGATTATTTATTTAGAAATATATCAGTTTGAGGTGTAACTTGACTTCTTGGTCTTAACTTCCCTTTTGAAGTAAGATAAGATCAGCAGGCGAACATGGTCAGCTACATTCTTGTAATACTAATTGGTAAAACAACACAGGAGATTCTTATTCAGTCAGTTGTTGCTCGTAATTGTGTTCATATTTCAGTTTTTATCGCGTTATTAAAAAAGATTCGGACAGTCTTCAGGCTTTAATTCATAAAAATCCAAAAATTATTAAAAAATATTGACACAACAGCACTTTTTTTTAATCAGTCTCTGTTACTCAAAGCTGTGTTCAATGCAATCTGTGCTGATTAGCATCTTTTCGAAACGTAAAGGTTTCAGATTTCAGATTCAGCCTGCTCTGTTAAGAAAATATGAGTATTTGTTGTGAAGTGTGGCAAAACTCAAGAACCTGGAACTTACTTCTAAGAACACATAGAGGAGGAAATGGCTTTAACCTCAAGCCTTTAATCTCAAATTTAGCTACACTGCGGTCATGACTCAGAAATGCAAAACTACATGTACTATGACTACTGTCACTGCCGATTAATCTGCACCTTATTATTCACTTTTGGTCAGAAAATAATGAAAAATTAACCGTTATAATTTCCCACAGCCGAGGGTGACAATGTCTTGTTTTGTCTACATTATTATTATTGTTATTATTATTATGCATGACCAAGAGAAGTATCATAAGTTCATGTTTAAGAAACTGGAACCAGCAAACGTTTGACTAAGTGATCAATCGAGGACACGCTGCAGCTGTAATGCGACCTTCTCTCACGTCTCAGAGCTGTTTCACTCTTACGTGACAATGATTCGGCCCTGTTTGTGTTGGCAGGGAGCTTATTTTTCCCTAAACAGCATCAACAAATGACAAGCATGCATCACTCCACGTCACAAACTGCACGGGAAGAGGGCTGCAGGACGTCAACATAAATAAATATCAGCTTTGTGAGAGACACGGGAGCACCGAAAGTCTGAACTTCTTAGCAGGAAGCAGATTGAAGAGCGTCACGCGGCACCGTCGATGTGGCACGTTCATGTCCAGAGGCGCGAGGAGGAACTTTCTAAGATGAGGGAAAATCTGTTCTAATAAAGTGTATGAGAGTGTGCTGGGAGCCGGTGTCAATCGTGAGCAATTACACGGGTTCATTTGGATGTTGTGACCAGAGGCCAGACCACCCTTTCTGAAAGGGGAAATTAAAATTCTCATCAAGGACGTGCAGACAAGAAATCGCAGCAGTGGACCTCCGTCTGCTAGAGGGATGGAGACAGAGCACCGCGTACAATGAGACACCTCCAATACCAAAGAGCCGCCCGGCTGTCGAGAACACGCAGCTTTGCTCGTGCAGAGCTGCAGTTTGAAGTGTTTACCTGCTCCAAACAGAGCCCACAGTGACATCTCTGCCGTCCTGACCGTCCAACTCCAGGAGCACCGGAGACGACGTTACTGCGGTTTATCCAACCCTGAGTACAGTTCAGAGGAATTAATCACGTTGTTACGGGTGAAATCCTATTATCATCATTTACATTGCCATTAGTAGCAGCGGCGGTTGTTGTGGTAATTGCACCTTATTGATGTCAGAGTGAGAAAACCCTTCGCCATTGAAACACTAAGTGATACGACCCGCAACACCAACGAGACTCATTCAGAAACTGGTAAAAACATCCGTCTGTGACCCGTCAGCAACGAGCCACCTTCACTTACTGCTCCATAGTTTTGCCTCAGTAGGTGATTAAACAGATCACGATGAAGATGAACACATGACAAAGACCAGCCTCAGTCCGACTCCACGCCGGCCGCCTAAATGACAGGAAGTGCTCGCATCACGCTTCCAGCTCTGCAGGCCTGTAAAAAACAACTCTGCTTTACTTCAAAAGCACCATCTTTGGCCTGTTTTACCATTTCTCCCTAAACACACAGCTGTCCATGGTACGGCTGTGTGTTTGCGTGTGTGTGTGTGTGTGTGTGTGTTTTTTATGTATTCAAATACCCAGATAAAGGAGTGTGTATGCATGTAAATGTGTGCGTGGGAGAGGAAGAATGAAAACAAAAAACAAAGAAAATGGAGTAAGACAGATATAAAGGATACAGTATGAAGACAAACAAGAGAATGTGTGTGTGTGTGCATGTGTGCGTGTGTGTGTTGCGGGGAATGTGTGGTCCTCTTCGTCCTGTGTTCCTTGAACTGTGCATGACGAGTGTCTGTGTTGACACATCTACATAATTGTTTTGTGTGTGTAAACCAACAAATTATGTAGATAGAATGAATTGTGTATATAATTACGTGCAGTGTGTGTGGACAATATCTGACACGCAGTGTGTGTGTGTGTGTGTGTGTGTGTGTGTGTGTGTGTGCGTGCTGTGTGAATTATCAGAAAAAGCTTGCGTGAATACACTTGTGCGTGCGTGGCTGTCTTGTCGTGTCTTGCATGGACGTGTTTTTGTGATATTTCAGTGCTGGTGTGTATTTGTGTTTGTGTGTGTGTGTGTGTGTGTGTGTGTGTGTGTGTGTGTGTGTGGCACTGTATAATCATTTGTATGTGTGTGTCGATGTGTGTTTCTCCTCTGCCCAGATGGCTGTGCTCAGAGGCTGGAGCTTCTGAGATCTGTTGCCAGCGGTGAATACTGATCAGAGATCACTGTCACATCTACAGGACACACACACACACACACACACACACACGCACGCGAGCGCTCAGGCAGGCACACGTCATCCATCTCCACTCGCACACACCTCCACTTCCACATGGTCGAACTGCTAATTTACACAGGTACTATGTGTCCTCCATGCTGATAGCTTGTGGCTGTGGGGGTCACGGCTGCAGCGCTGATTACCAGGCTGTCTGTCACACCTGAGGACCGACGCCCCGCCAGCACGACGCCGGGAGACGTCAGCTCTCTGTTGTGATTATGACGTCCAATCAGAACGAGGTTTTGATGCGGCTCGGTGGACGGATCGTTACCGTGCGTGCCACGTGACGGCAGCACCGCAGGTTCGATTCCAGCTCCGCTGCATCTCCTGCCTCCGTCTCCCTCCCCTCGTTCCCTGTCTTCCTCTCAGCTTCCACAAAATGTCCAACAGAGACAAAAATGCCCCCAAAAAAATGCAGATTTGGCGAGAGAGACCAGATTTACAGTTATTCTAATTTCATTTTTCGCAGCGCTGGATCTTTTCTACCTGAAATGGGCTTTTGAAAAACAATCTGATGGAATAATCGACGGACATTTCAAACATCTAAGATATTTATAAAATATTCCCTAATTGCAGCTTCTCAAATGAAAGAATTTGCTGCGTTGTTCATGAAGTCACCTTGAGCTTCAGGAAACTGCGGTGGCCATTTTTCATAATTGTCTGACATTTTATTGACTGAACAATTAATTGATCCATGAGGAAAAATCACTGGCTGATCGATCAATAAAGACAATCACCATCACAGACTCAAACAACAAGACATTTGAAACACAAACACGCTTTTTCCGTTATGCAATTGTAATTAAATATAAGTATTAAATACTTTTCGTGTGTCACTATATATGATGATCAGGGAGCAATCAGTGCTCCACTGTTATGCCTTAGATCAGACCAAACTACAGACACATGAACAGCAAGAGCTGCAATTTACAAACTACAGTTTACTCTGACTAATCAATACAACAAACAGAATCCTGTACGATATGATCAAATATGACTCTGCTGAAAGTCTATAAACTGTGAGGCCGAATTATCGCCCATATCAGATTTCGGTGATAAATCACAGATAACGATGAGGAGAAAGAAGCCGTCGTGGTGTCACACGCTCCCCTGCTGCATTGAAACAACCTGCAGTCACTGCTTGTTTTGCAAGCAAACAAAATCAGAAGGCAAATGAAACACCTCGGTGTTCGATCACTGCAGTGTTGCCACGTTGTGTAATGGCACGGCGAGGCTCTGGGCTGATTTACAGCTCCATAAAGTGAAGCCGCCTCTCCTGACCTCCTCCCACAGCGCCAGCTGCTCCTTCACCTGTCAGCAGGTCGCCACTGATAATGACACGATCTGGAGGACCGCTCGCAATATGCTGCAATAAGGTTTGCTAATGCTCATCATGGATGACAGCGCCAACGACAACACTGTGTGTAATCTGTATGGGCAGCTCGGGCTCAACGTTGTGACGGACAGCGTGTTCCTCGTATACATGCTGAAAGGCGCTGCGCAGGGGAGCCCGCTCGGCTTTATCCAAACATCCGGAGAGCAGTAAAGTGAGTTTGGGAAGCAGGAAACCTAATCCTCTGGCAAAGTAATTGTTGAGTCACTGGCGGTGATCAATAACTCCATCACATTCCTGCAGAGATGTGTTCATCATTGCGTTCTGCCGGGCAGCCAGGCGTTAATATGCGCCTTCCAGCCAAGGTTAAACCACATGATTCAGACAAAGGAAAATGACTGAAATGTGAACGGGTGAGACGTTTGATAAGACGTTACTGGATCAGACATTTCAGACCCGTCTCACATCTCAAGCTCTGCTCTGATTGGTGGCAAACCCTCTGAATTCCTCTCCGCTCGCACAGCCAAATTGTTCTGCTGCAAGGATCAAACCTGCCCTCTAATCAGCACTAAGCAAATGAATGCAAATGAGTCTTCAGAGGACGAGACACAGCAGTGTCCATCACGCCCTGAAATACACTCTGAGATGTAGTTAGTGTGCACAGCGCATGACGCTCACGCACGCACACACACACACACACACCACGCTTTTACACATCTCACGAGAGCAGGGCTGAACTCTGACAAACACAGATATATTCCCACACACAAAGGGTCGTCAACTACACGCACACACTCACGTGCGCACGCTCAGGTAATATTCCCGCACTTGTGTTATCCCACACATCATCCTCATCACACTCACTCACACACACACACACACACACACACACGCTGAGACGCAGTATCCCACTCTGCCTTCCCAGACAAAATGAAAGTGAGGAGGCAGCCGCATCACACCTCCAAATGGGCTCCGGTCTCTCGGAGGACTTTCAGCGAGGGGAGAACTCGCTGCTCTCCTGTGGCTGTCACCAACACTAATCTGTCCGTCTTCCTCTATCACACACACACACACACACACACACACACACACACACGCAGGCACGTTTCAAACAGCCACACACGCGCGCACACAGGCGCTGATATGCGAGCGTGCACATCTTTTCTCTCTCAGTTTCTCTGCACAGAAACAGACGAACGCAAACACGTACAATACACACAGATACATGTGCACGTTCACGCACACACACACTGCTCCTCGCGCCGAGTCGATCCCCCTCCATCTCCGTCTAGCGAGCACCCTCGCACGAGCCCCGCCAGTGCAACACATGAGAAAGTGCATTATGAGCCCGGGCTTTCTCTGCATTCCAGCTGCCCCTGCTCGACAGGTATACTGGTTTTTTTCTGCGGGTGGGTTTGCAATGCAAAACGTTTCTCAAGGTTCAGGAAATACCAAGCAGGAACCTCTCGTGCCGCATACCAGAAATAAACAGGAAAAAAAAAAAAAAAAACAGTAAACGCATATGAGTGAAAAAAAAAAACATCTGCATTTGTGAAGCACAACAGGCTTCAACAACCACACCTCCCCTGAAAAAAGCTGATTTCTGTCACAACAAGAGCAGAACAAGTACACAGCAAACAGAGAGAACACCGCGGCACAGCAGAACACATGCACACCCAAACATCTGTCGTCCGTCAGTGGAAGTGGAGGTGGGCTGCACATGTTTTTCACAGGGGGGTTCTCAGGTTTCACTAGGTAGGGAACCCCAAGGTTCTCCCAGTGAACGCCGTGTCGTGCTCAGCTGAGGAGCCGCTCTCAGAGCTTTGATCCACTTACCCGAAGGCACAAAATGAAGAACTTTGTTGGTCTCCATAGCTGAGCAAGTGGTGGCGAATGCACACTTCCTCTCTCTCCAACCGCCTCCCCCCCAAGTCAACCCATCATGGTTGTGTTATCCTGTGCTGATGAGTGAGATCACCTCTGCTCCCCTGCTCTGCTCTGTTTCTGACTGCCTCTCAGACACATGCAGTGACTCAGCCCCGCTCTGCCTGCCGATTCGCTGCCTCGCCGCTGGGTCCTAGTACCTTCCGCTTTCCCGCTTCCCTCCACCATCCCAGCTCACCAGCCAGCAGCCTATGGCAGGCCGGCATGCAGCGAGGGCGAGCCGCGCGTCGAGACACACCTCCCCTACACGCTTCTCTCAAAGCAGCAAAACCGACATGCAACATGGCATCTCGCTGTCAGCCACATCAGCTCACCTGGTCGCCATTTCTTTGTGCTAAACTGACCAAACTAGTTTCACCACGGTTGTGTGCTTATCTCTCTCCAGGATCTCACTCACATATGTCCACACTTGCACACTCCTACTGGCTTGTGTTTGGACAACGTCAAGGCAAGAACGGATCCCTGCGAGAGCCAGAGCGTGACGTGTCTTAATGGGTCCATTTAAGAAGGACTGCTTTGTCTTTGTCTGCACAATATCGTGCATCGTAATTTAATCAAGATAAATCTAATCCAGTTCTGATGAACCTTTTCAGCCCAGCTCAAAAAGCCTGAAATCCCTCTCTATGTCCCATCTCTATCTCATATAAATACACAGATGTTGGTCTCTTGTTCAGACTTTGCTCTGATCTTGGTCTGATTCCAGCTTCTTGAATGTGAGAATTAGCTGCTGTTCTCAGTTTTATTCAATTTTCAGCTGTCAGTTTTCACTACTTTAAGACATTTTTAGAAACAATTACAGTTATTTAATTGAAAAAAAAGGTGAGAAATACATCTCTGATTAAAATAGTTGTTGTTTCTGGAGGACACATCATTGAGCCTTGTTGCATTGCATTACCTCTCTTCCTCCCCATGTTTCCTGAATGCTTCTGTGATCAAAACTGACTTATAGCTTTAGCTTGGTGTGCAGGAACAAAGCAGAACAAAATAACTGAAGAGGAAGCCACAATCAGAGCTAATTTTAGCAAACGTACACGTTCTTAACTGACACCAAAGAGCGTAATTCATGGCAAAGAGCGCAAACGAGCCCGTCATGCCCAGCTGAAGTGACAGGGGCCGGGATCAGATCCGTCTTGACACCTCCGCATGCAGCTGCCAAAGCTGGAGTCGAGCACGATGACAGGTAAACTCAACGCTGTCCAAAAAAACAAGCGGCTGCTGAGAGCGTTCTGGTTTAATTGCAGTCACTGTGAACTGGCGCGAGCCAGATGCACAAATCGAATCAACCAAAGAACACAAACTGCAAACGCAATCAGAATCTCACGTTTAATCTGAGACGGAAAAAGAGGGTCAATGAAGTCGACCGCACACCCACCCAGTCGCTTCCACCAGCAGAGGACAGCACTGTGTGAGTGGTAAGCCCAGTTTGTCTTGGTAACAGAAGCACTAAACATCTGATCATCTATGCAGTGATGCCAAAAGGAGATTCTTCGTACCATCTAATACACGCATGTATGCATTTTTATCTTTCCTTTGACCCCTATCAGGCAATCGAACGATGAACTTAACTTTAACTTGACATGAAAGGTCATAACCCTGCAGAACAACAAGTCTTCTGATCATATGTGCTATCACCAAAGAGGCATCGTCACATGCTTTCACATCAGCTGACTCGTGTTGGGTCGTGAAACAACAAACAATTTGTTTTCCTCTGAACTGCAACTCCTGAGTTCTGTTAGAGTCTCCACTTCAGCGTGCAGTGCGACAGAACAAAAATGCTTTTTTAATTCGGGGGAAATCAGAAATGAAAACACCTAAATCTGCTAATATCATCAAGCCTTATCAGCTGCATGGATTTTTCATGCTGTGCAAGCCTAACATAACCTTTGACCCCTAAATTCAATGGGCCGTCACTGATAGCTGCTGGCTAAAAATTGTGAACGACACATTGTCGAAGGCCATGCTTGGAAGAAATTTGCTTTTAGCAGACAACGTGAGAATAATGCTGTTAGCTTGCTGCCTGTAAAAAGTGCCTAACAGTATTAGCTTTTGATAGCCGCAAGCTAGGCACATGGTCACTCGACGGCTGCAGGAGCTCAGGCACCGCGTCATTTGACAACTCTCAAACCATCACAACAGGAGGGCAAGGAGGGCACAACCCAGCGAGCATAAGCTGTGTGCCAGGACATCAGGTAGTCTGAAACTGTGTGTGGTGATGGATTCAGCGAACTGGCACACGGCTTGATCTGCAAAACTGTTACCACGCTGACAAAATATGCAGAGGACGTTCAATAAAAGATCATTCTGGAGCTGAGGACGCAGCTCGGCTGACAGCAGAGGAGCAGTTACTTTGGATTTATGAGCAGATGATCGCGGCAATATCTGTTATCTTTGTGTCACTTTGCATTACATCAATGAGCGTAACGCACTGTAATGTCAGGCATTGCAATGTTTTAAAGCTGCAGATTTGCTAACATCCAAAGTAAGAACCACTGCTTTTAGGAGGTTGAATCTGCCATTTTTCCTCCACGAGGCGGCTGCTGCTGCTGCAGGCGTTTCATTGCTGTGAAAAGGGGTTAGCATGAAGCCCGTGAGCTGCACAGAACTATGCTGCATAAACTTCTTAATTCTGGAGGGGCATCTGTTAAATGACAACAAGCAATTTCTATCTGACACGCTTACTATTCGAGGAATGTACTGATGATCAAATAACACTAAAACTGAACACTGTACACAGCTGTTCTGCCAAAGTGACCCACGTCAGGTACTTAAACAAAGCATTCATTTGGTTTCAGATGATTCATTAATGATGTGGCTTCAGGAAATTGCCTCAAATTTGCATCTTTATTTCAAAAAATGTCTCAACATCACAACATTTTGCCTTTTCATAGCTCATACTTTGACTTGAGCAGCTCTTTTTTCACGCAATAATGAGCAGTTTGGATGAATGTTTAAATCTGCCAGACACACAGAGGCGACTGGATCAAAAAGTTAATTTCCCACCCTGATGTAAATGCTCTGTGAAAGGTCAGTCATTTGCATAAGCCAGCATATATAACATCACTGTGTGTGGTATGGCCAGTGGGTCTGCTTTGCATAAGAAGTGTTACGCGCTGCGAGGGCAAATGCGTCACTCGGTGAGCCAGGGCGCATCCTCCCCGGAGGATAATTCAAGTGTTCTCACCCACCGCGAACCTGCAGCCCAGGTGACACGATGGGCGCGCTCCAGTTTAGCACCAAACGGCGTGGCTACATTACAACCTATGTCTGGGTAAAAGCCAATAAGTTGACAACCTGGAGATGAACATGGCCGTGCTGTCTGTCACCTGTAGGTGCTTGAAATGATGCGCTGAAGCCTTGAGGTTGGATTTACACTTGTTTCCATCTTTGTCACTTACTGGAGCCAGACAAGTCGAATCTTATTAACATGATAACTGAGGTCAGCAGAGTGGAAATGGAGAAAATCTAAACTGGAGAAACCAAGAAAGCTGGACTCTTTGTTATCTGTCCCACTCCTCACGCCTAAACCTCATCAACCTAACCAACGAAGTCGACGAGTACCAGCCAATCAGAGGCAGAGTTTGGCAGGTTGCGACGCGGAAATGCAGCCGTGAATATTCTTAAGTTTTACGAACAAATCAGAGCAGATTCTGACGGAGGAAATCTCACATTTTTACGAAACGCGTCTTAAAAAACAACTTCAGCAACAGATCTGAAGCAACAAATCGAGTCTTGTAAAATATCTGGGAGTGAATGATGATCACAAGAAATCATGAACAAAGGTTAAGACTACGGGCCAACAGCCACACAGCTCCTCCTGGGGGAGTCAAACTCACAGTGTTTTTGAAGGACAGCTGTTTACCAACGAGCAGGCAGACACTGCAGGACATCTGCAGCCTCTGCAGCTTGTAAACTAGTTCCTTTTAACCTGTGTGAACTGTACCTTGAACTAGCTCTTGTGGAGTGTGAACTTGCACAACACTGCCCACCGAGCACACCTTTCACCATCACGGACGCCACGAGCACAGCATTTTCATTTCCGGGTCCTTTACGTAGGAAGGAGTGAGCCGCCTGGAGCTCTTTAGAAAAGACTTGTCAGCCTGTCAGCTACTTGTTAGCATATTGACAGATAGCATACTGTCAGAAAGAGCTGCAAGCTTCATACCCAACGACGCTTGTCTATGACTCACTGGCTAACGACACATTGATTGATTGACCCACATGCAGACACACCAGTGTTGAATTCAAGAGGAAGCCAAGATCAGAGCTCACGTGGTGCGTGGTTGGACTAATAATGAGTGGGACACATGAAAACATTTTGGTGTTTTACAGATATCTGTCAGGACAATGCCAGACAACCCGGGATTGTCCTGACTGTCGACCTGCTCTGCCAGCTCTCTGAAAGCCACGTCACTGATGTTCAGTACAGTTCAGTTCAGTTGACAAAGCATATGAGCAACTTGTGCACTTGATGGCTCAGCTGAGAAGCAATGCAGCAACGATCCTTAATTAAAGATCCTCTTCTGACAGTGATTAAACCCCTACAGACTCAGCTCTGCTCATCAAAAATGACAAATTTAGAAGCTTCATGCCTTAAAATGGCTTCGATGTGACTCTACACCTTCACCTTCATTTAGCTGAATATCTATGAATATCCAAATCGTCCCCGCCTCTGTCTCCACCCATGCTTTCTACAACATTAGATATATCATTAGATACATGTTTGTTTGTCACATATGAACCCTGACTGTCCGAACCTGTGTTTCTGAGACTATCATTGGTTGCAAAGCGAACACAACATAAACAAACCACAACTGATTTTTTTTTACGTCTGGGAGCAGCGGAAGCAGGTTGTAAACACATCATCGCCTGTCAAGTGGATGTGGATGAACTTGTAAGCAAACAACTGTTTATTTACACATCCAGCACTTCCAGATTAACAGTGTCATTCAAGCACGGGCTCAATATTCACCTGCATCCGTCTCTACCTGTCCGTTTGGTGCTGAGCAGGAAGCGCACAGTGCGGAAACAATGAGCCTCTGCAGGTTCGTCGCTGTGGGAGATCCCCTCTCACTGTTCTCGCACTGTCGTTTGATAAACTGATATTATAAAAATATACTGTAGATTACAGCAGGTGCAAACTATCGTAGCGAAGACGTGTTGAGCTGGAAAAGTTAACTTCTTTCTGGACAAACTAACGGTGAATGTCTCTAATTGTGTGTTCTGCAATTTCTCATCAGTTATCAGCAGTGGCAGAAAGTACACTTACCAAAGTACTGCACTTAAATATGATTTTGAGTTACGAGTATTTCCATTTTATTCTACTTGCTCTCTAACGAAACTGAAAACATATGATCAGCTTAGTGCTGTGTGATATGGACAAAAATTTATATCCCGATATAGGTAATTTTATATCCCGATAACAATATATATCCCGATATAGGTAATTTTATATCCCGATAACAATATATATCCCAATATAGGCAATTTTATATCCCGATAACAATATATATCCCGATATAGGCAATTTTATATCCCGATAACAATATATATCCCGATATAGGTAATTTTATATCCTGATAACAATATATATCCCAATGTAGGCAATTTTATATCCCGATAACAATATATATCCCGATATAGGTAATTTTATATCCCGGTAACAATATATATCCTGGAATAGGTAATTTTATATCCTGATAACAATATATATCCCGATATAGGTAATTTTATATCCCGATAACAATATATATCCCAATATAGGCAATTTTATATCCCGATAACAATATATATCCCGATATAGTATTTTTACTTAAAATCATATATTGTGACGGCCAATCTCTAAACCTCCCTTATGCTTTTACCTTTTTGTAGCCTTCAAGCATCTTCCAGGCCGTCAGCTGGTTGGCTGCACCTTGAGAGGGTGGAGCTGGAGGATATAAATAGGGCGGCCATCTTAGAGGCTTTCTCTCTCTCTCTTTTGTTCTGGCAGCCAGGGGCAACTCCGTTTGGTTTGAGTTTGTTCCTTCCTTTACCACTCACACATACACCCGCTCTACACTACTGATAAGTAACATTCACACAGTTTAGGTTGTGTTATGTTTAGTTAAATAAATGTTTTGTTGCACTACCTCGGTGTGTGGAGTCTTCTCCTTTTGTTGTGAACCTCTGAGCCAGGTTTATAACAATATACACACATGAAATGCCAATTCCTCTGATCTTTTCTCCTTTTATTTATAAAAGACGTATTTTATATATAAAGGGACAAGACAGTTAAAAAACAATAAAAAGTCTTTTTAGTGCCAGTACTACTTTTTGTTTTGTTACTAGACAATTAAAAAACAATTAAAAATAAAATAAATAAAACACAAATATCAAATGGACAAATACCATTCAAAAACATCTGGTAGTGCAATCAGTTTTCAAGTAATGCAATAAAGTGCAAAGAAATAAAATCCAGTAACAACATAAAGTGCTAGTAACATCCACTGTGCTCTCCATCTCTGCTACGTCGTTTACGTCCATGCTCCCGCTGGCTCTCGCACGCATGGCTGAAAACGTTAGCAGTGCCGTAAAGGAGTTCTTGCAGGTGACGCAAACTGCTACCGCAAAGCAGTAGCGTTGCTGCAGTTACATTAGCCGAGCTAACCACAGCCCACACGTTAAAATTACGCTATAAACAATAGATGATTATGTCGTACAGAAGACATTTTTCTGTCGCACTACGACATATATCGTAATATCGCACAGCACTAGATCAGTTCATGAAATACAAAGCATTGCCTCAGATTAAACGACCCAACAGTATAGAAACGAGTTAAAATTAGTTCCATCGTGACAAACTTCAATCGCACAACGCTTAAATATCGCAAAATATCCAATAATTTTATACACGATCATATAACACTGACAGGGGCCATGTTTCAGCTCCATGAGTTCTTTTACTTTAAATCATTTAAAGTGGAAACAGACAACTTTTCAACCAACCCCAGCGTTCTGAAGTGGCGTTAATGTTGGCAGACAAGCGGATCGTATTTCATTTTCCTCAGAGCAGCAACTACCAAAAACACAGGACACACCCAAGGTGTTTCCAAATTTCTGTGAAGAAATGATCGACTTTGAAATAAGAGAGAAGAAATAAAGAGGTTCGTGGACGATTGTCTCAGCTGTACATGGAGCAATAACGCGGTTTGAGTATCGCTTCAGGCAAACAGCAACTACAGCAAAAGAAAAGGAGAAAATGAGTTCATTCATTCATTCATTCATTCAACCGCCTTTACACTGCGCAACCATGAAAGAGACTGCAGGACTTTTACTTGTAATGAAGTATTTTTAAATGGTAGCATTGCTGCTTTTACTCAAGTATCAGAATATTTCATACAGCACTGGTCATCAGTCAGCAAAAAGAAAAAATGTAATGTATGATCAGTTAAAGAAATATCAGCCATTAACAATGATATAAATCTATTTGTTTGTATTATTCTGTACTTTTTCATATCACAATAATATTGTTTTAGCTCGAGCCGCGGGGAGACTGACAAATGAGAGAGGGAAGGGAGTCGGCACTCGCTGTCAAAATACCAAGAGAAAGGGAAGCGGGGGTTATGTAAACAGAAATATTTCACTACTTTTACTCTAATTATAGCTGCCGGACTCCAGCACAACACGTCTGTTAAAAACAAAACAGCTCGCCATGTTTGCACGAGGACAGCCGTTCATGACCTCATCTGCAACCCAAACCTGGAGGGAACGTACAAGCTGCAGCGAGATGCATGTTTGATTCTGGCCAGTCGACAATGAAGTTCACATCACGATGCTTCAATACAATAAATGCTTTGCACATCTTTTGAGACTTGGGCTGCTGGTCGATGTTTGTTGGCGTCGATGCTTTTAGAAATTTCTCGTGCTAAGGGAAAGTGCAGTAAGTGCTCTTTGGGCTGCTCCCCACCATGCATAACAACGCTGTTCCACCAGGCGGCCCACATTCATGCAGCGACAACATGAGGCGTCTCATCACACTCGTTCCACTGCCAAAATCCTTCAAGTGCACAAAAACCAGAAAATGTTCCTGATTCTGAGGAAGTACAGGCTGAAGGCTGCACACTGGAGGCTGCCCACTACTGAAACCGACAGTCAATGTCAATGCACCAATCTAAAGATATCATTGGGACAATTTTCACTATTTTCCAACATCTTCTAAACTAAACGATTAACATGGAACCTTCCACAGGTTAACAGGTTGATTGGTAACAGGTGACGGTATCATGATTGGGTATGAAAGGTTCAGTCATTCACCGGCGAGGATGGAGCGAGGTTCACCACTTTGTGAACACATGAATGGATGAAGTCTGTTTGCTGATGATTGAATTCTGATTTTATTTACGTTTTGCACACTTCTTTGAATCGAGGTTACAGAAATGTGTTAAGAGTGTTTTGCATTTATCTGCAGTTTCACTGGATGAGTTTTTGTTTTGTCGTGCGTATTGTTACAGCCAACGGGGGCTGCTGTCAGCGTCCCTCCCTCCAGAAAATCCCATCATGCCTTGAGACTCCAGCTGAGGTAAACAGGTGTGCTTCTCGTCTCTGCTCAGACAAATTTAGCAAAAAGACTTCCTCGTTCTCTCCAGCTGACTGGCATCAAAATGCAGTTCCGCCACATACCTTGAATGAGAGGTTTCTTTGTGTGAAAAACAGGGAGCGTTTCAGTTTTGGGTGATGCAGAGTGCACAGGGAGGCGCCTGGAATGACCCCGCGGCTCCTCTGCGGATCGTCATCAGTGGGTGCGATGAGGCTGGAGGTGGGAATGGCCTCCAGGAAGCTCACAGCTTGGTTTGTGTGTGTGTGTTAGTGAGTGATGAATCACCACTTGAGAACCGCCTTAACCACTAAAAAGCAATAAAGTGCACAGAGAGAGAGTTTAGCAGTTAGGACCCCCTGCTCTGGAGCCACATGTACCCCCCTGCTGGCCTGGGATTGAATCCTGCCAGGAGCATCTATACTGCGTACTGTATGTGTCTCTCTGTCTCAGCACTCCCGCTGCTTCGATAAAAAGCCACAGAAAGATAAAGTAAGGGTTTATATGTGATAGGGCGTGACACTCATAAGGACAACGGGGGTGGCCGCACATAAAACGTTCAACCTGCGTTCAGGAGACTGAGGTAAGTCATTTTTCATCAGTAAAGCAGGCTTCAACGAGCTCATTAAGCTGAGTTTTGTGTAGACCTAAGTAATCAATCATTAATCACAACATGGCAACACACTGAACAAAATGAACCACAAGAGTATAAAATGAAGCAAAGAGCAGACGTTGAAAAGGTACAAATATTCTTCCAGGGTCTCACTTTGTGCTTTAGGACACCTTGATGAGCTCTAACCTAAGACGGACCACGTACCTGTGGTGCACACCTTTTCTAAACAACAGTCGGAGCTTAACCCCGAGACTCTCTGTTTGTTTCCTCCTCCACGCGGCTGTACACCCCTTGTTTTGTTGATTTGCTCTGATTTAGTTTTTTTCCCTTGATATTTGTGCTTCTGCTACAGGCAAGTAGGATTCATAGTTAAACTGTTTCATTTTTTGTCAGTTTTAATTGTGTTTATTGTTGATGTGCGATCAGGAGTCTGCACAGGGTGTTTTATTTTGAAAATCTACCAGATTCTCTACACCGTCCCCGTGTCTGACTTCCTACTCTGTGCAAATTGCTGCTTCATCCCTCAAAAATAGACTCGGCGGGTATCCTCTGTGTAGCAGAGCGGGGAGCCGCCTCTGGGGTGCATCTGAAACGCTGAAGCTACACGCCCGGTGGAATTGCATGCATTTTCTATAATGGCGGCGATCAGCTCCGTCATACGCTTTGTGGACGGAACGTGGACTTTACGCGCCCGGTGGAATTTAGGGGTAAAGCTGAGAGGCTCCTGGTTTCACAGCGAGTCCAACAGTGCAAACAAAGCTGTGTGTGTTATACAGAAACATTCAATGCGAGCTGGAGTAAAGAGGACTGAACGATTCATGCTGTACATTGTTTTTATATTATCGTTACATATTTATTTCCTTCCTCCTTTATTTATGTAATCGAAGTAGACACACATATATATGAAACACTATTTTCATTCATTAGCTGATTATTTTCTCAATCAATCAATCGTTTGATCTTTAAAACAACAGAAAACAGTAAAAAAAAACCCGAAACATCGCAGCATGCTCGAGCCCAAGCTGACGCAGTCTGATGTTTTGTTTTGTTTGACCAACAGTTCAAAACCCAAAGACGTTTAACTTACTTTGAGGTACGAGAGGCAGCAAGTTCTAACATTCGAGAGCCTGGAACCATCGAATCTTTGCTATTTTTGCTTGAAAATTAACGACTAAAGCAAGTGATGGATCTAATATTAAGTCGTTTTAACAATACGGATTTGTGAGAGCATAAATGCATAATTCATGTTGTAAAATCAGTTCTTTGTCGCACACAAACCAGTGACCTGTGCTCTGGATTTCATGTGAAGTCACTGCAGCAGCCGCATGTGAAGGGTGCAGGTCGGTGCTGCTGCTCCGCTCAGTTCAGGATAGAAGGCAGCAGCGGGTCAGCGGCTGTGACTCCTTTCACACACAGGTGATGCTACATTAGACATCCTTTCATCAATACGGGTTAGCTTTGCTAGCTAACGTTAAGTACGTGATGCTGCGACAGCGGTAAGGTAACCTTTGACACATCTTAACCAAGTCAAGTTCTTACTGTTGTGTTCATTTGTGCACATAAATCAGCTGGCTTTTTTCAGCCTCGTCCTCCCAGGCTCTGTAATCGCCCTCAGCAGTCTATGTCAAATTAAAAAACAACTGAAAAAACCGCAAGTTGCCATTTTGCTGGCTATTCTAATACGCAGCGTGCAGCCATATTGTGCCTGAGCCTGAGGTAATTATGTGATTTCACTGATTTGTAGTCTAGTATTGTGCGGGGCCGTGCTGCTGCAGCGTACAGTATGTGGTGTCCTTTTGTCCTTGTGCCAGATGTCAGGATGTGGTGCACAACCCATTTGGATGCCGACATGCCTCCGCGCCAGACTTTTCACTTGGTGGTTTAACAGCCTGCCGACCCTGTTTCGAGAAGCCGTGGGGCTCCTTAGGTAGCTGCAGTTGTGTAGTATTAATGGTAATACAGCATAGCGAGTAATGATGCACAAACAGCGACAGCTCTTGCCTCAATGAGTCATCAATCAGTGAGGGAATCCTGCTCGCTCCTTTTGACTGGGAACAACCTTCATTAGCAGCCGACTGTGTGTGTGTGTGTGTGTGTGTGTGTGTACTGTGTGTGTGTGTGTGTGTGTGTGTTTTAAGTACACCCTGGTGTCTGCATGTGTGGGCGTCTATCTTGTCTTTCTGTCTGTGTGTAGGCGCCTGTTTTGTCTCTCTGTTTGTGTGTGTGTCTGTAAGCTTGTGTGCCAGTCAGTTTTTGTGTACATGTGTGTACATGTGTGTACACGTGCGTGTGTGTATGTGTGTGTGTGTGTGCGTGCATTAGGAAAAGTCTCTTTTTTTTTTTTTTCTCCTTCAGCATCGTCTTTGTTGTTGTTGTTGTTGTTTATGCTGTACTCTGGCACAGGAAGAGAGAGAGCGGCACAGTGATAATCATAATAATGCTGAGGAATAGAGGAGAAAAGGGAGATGAAGGAAAACGGAGGAGGAGGACGAAGATGATGAAGAGGAGGAAGAGAAGGGGGATGAGGGGAGCAGCTGGTTCTAGTTACTCTGCTGCCCCCACACATCACTGCAGGAGCTATCAGAATATAGCCTCCCGCAATTCCCTCTGTATGAGTATGGGTGTGTGTGTGTGTGTGTGTGTGTGTGTGTGTGTGTGTGTGTGTGTGTGTGTGTGTGGAGCAGTGTTCAGCACGGAGCTGTAAGTATTGCCAAGGGGATGAGGGCATATTTCAGGTCACAAACTAGCTACAGATTTAATTTGGAGAAGAACAACTTGATTATGTTCTCTCGGGCAAAAACGACTCAGGAAATGTAACAGAGATGACACAGGTGAACACACACACACACACACACACACACACGCACACACACACATATCAGCGCAGCCACACACGACTCAACATACGTGCATGTGGGGTATCGAAGCAGCCTATTTGATTATATTAACACATATTACCATATGACACCCAGGTGCGAACCAAAACTCATACACCAGTCCACCTGTCGGACATCAGCTTTAGAGGCTCTGCGGTCCCGTGTGTCAAAACGCCGCCGTACAAACACAGGTACAGGTACGCTCGTGTCACGATAACATGATTCGTCACATTCTTCCGTCGCTGGCCAGAAAAAACAAGCGATAAAATGCTTCATTGACATATGAGGAGGAGATAAGATTCAAGGTCAACTTGATGCCACGAGGTATTTTTGTCCCGGGGGGAAAGTGAATGAGGAGCGCTTGTTTTTCATGTCTTTGCAGCACATACGGGCGGTCACACTCCTGTGGCTGTCCATGTTTCCTGCGGACATCAAATCGACTGCACGACTGGGGTTGATTGAAGCGATAATATTAATAATTGTGCTGTTACGCAAAAATTTAGCATTTTTCTTTTTAAGCGGGCGGGGTTTAGGCTGCAGGTAACAGGGCCGTGTGACATCACACCTGGGAGGTGGTGGCTCTGGCTTCACCTGTCGGGGACAGATTTGGGACACGCCATTAAGAAGAAGACGCCAAAAGCAACACATTTCAAGGACAAAACGGTGTCTCGCACGCTAGCATGAACTGCATTTATCCACCTTTAAACTGAGCGCCCTCATCCAGGAGCGGGCTGGTCGACCGGGCCGACGGAGCTGAGATCTCGCCACGAAAGGCAGGAACCACACACACCTTGTAACAGTCAGAGTCTGCAGCACTGTTACTGTAATACTGAATAGCGCCACATGGTGGTGGTGCCTCCTCTTGTTGCACATGTAGAGCTGTTTTGTTGTTCGCCGATGAATCACGCCCTGCAGACATCCACGAGGAGGAACTCCCAAAATGAAGACTCGGTAATGAGCTGGTGCTGGTCGTGCTGTCTATGTTTCACAACACATGTATGTTTAGTGAACGTAGCGCCGTGGAGACCTGGCTTTGTATGGTCGATGTTCCATATTATAGAATAAAACTGTTGAGTGAAATCCCAACTTCTCCGCCTGTCGACTCTCTGAGCTAACTTACCAACCAAAGCCTCCGCTAACTGCTAATCCTGCTAGCCTCTCCGCCTGCACCTACGCTCGTTACAGCCTCTCAGGTATGAATGGTAGCATCCACTCAGGGAAGTTTAGGTCATATTTTCACATTGAATGCAGCACACAGGCAGACACACTGGGTTACAGGCTTGCTAGCCTTAGATTCATGGTTAGCCTAGGTTAGCATACTAGCATGACATGAAATAACGTATGAAAAATTTACTTGAAATTCATCCATCCATCCATTTTCTATACCCTGACTATCCCTTTCGGGGTTGGGGGGGCTGGAGCCTATCCCAGCTGTCAACGGGCGAGACGCGGGGTACACCCTGAGCCGGTCGCCAGCCGACTGCAGGGCCGCCATGCTGCCCACTTGAAATTCAATGAAATGGTTTTCCATTTTTCCACATTATATCTGACAAATCTCTTCACAAAACAAAACTATCAATGTGAACATGGAGTTTGATCAGGAGCTCAGTTTGATGGTGACCATTCGGTATTTCCGATACACAGATTTTAACAAATTTTTCATAGTTTGGCAACCTAAACTTGCTTTGACAGCACAATCATTCACTAGAACAAAGCAGCAGAATTTTGGAAAGGTAAAGCCATTTTCTCTCAGCGGCTGTTTCATTTGATTTGAAGCTCATGAAGAATTACCTGAGAGGATGTTCCGACCTTTTAGGGAAAACACTACACTGTGAATTTCAATACGGTGATACGCTCTCAATGTCACAGCGCGGGCACAAACCGGCTGCTTCAGCACACTGAGACAACAGGAAACATGCTCACACAGCAGCTCATTTCTACAAACAACTGGGTCCAACACAGAATCATTACTGGCGACTTCCCATCAGCCTGCTTTGAGCCGCAGCGAAGCACAAATCAACCCGACCGACAGACAGAACACAACCATCTTAGCGCTACGATGACGGGAAAAACGCTCCTGCTAAGCTGTTCGCTCGTGAAAATGAGAAATGTGGGCTTTTATTTTGTGCACGCGTCTCTACCCCAGCCTCGCAAACCGTTGGCTTGGCAACGCACAGAGGTGACTGTAAACAGGCGAGAGGCCGTGTGTCAAAACTGCAGCAGGAACAGATGGAGAAGCATGTTCTGAATGCATGAACATCTGACGGCTGACTCACGTCTGCACATCCTGCCTTAACTGGGAAATTCTACATTCAGAATGGGCCTGCTTTGGAAAACAATGCTGTTCACATGACCCACGTCAATTCTGGAATACTGTCATATGAATGTAATACTGATAATGAACTTTGTTGGTAGTGGTAGTCATTGACTCACTCGTTACTGGATCACTGATCGAGTGATTTTCCAGAAAATGCGTTCTATCATGACGAACACTGATACTGTAATACAAAAGTACACATAATAAAAGAGTTTGTCATTACTGTTTGTCCATTCTGGGCTCCTGTAGAAGCATGGTGGACTCTGTGCAAGAGGATCAGCTCCCTCTGTAGATATAAAGAGCTCATTCTGAGGTAACGAAGTCACAACGATTGTTATTTTCAGGTGATTATATACTGACTCCTTCACACTGGACCTTTATCGTCATCATCTTCAACAAAAAAAGAAAGACAGAGGAGGATTTAGAGATTATTATTTAACTCTTCCTATGGTGCATCCACCCTCTGTAGGCTCAACCCAATGTATGTTTCTGCAAACATGGATATGTTGAAACTTCACTTATGTTCTTTACATTCACGTTTTTCTTTTCAGTTTTATGCTGTGACAGAGCAGCGGTTAAAGTCTGGTTGGACTCAGGCACAAGAACCACTTGGTTAGGGTTAAGAAAAGATCACATTTTGGGTTAAAATACCAGGTTTCATTGGCACAAACACAGGCGGAAAACGTCCAGACGTCTCGTTAAAAGGTTTTTGTAGCCACAAACACGGCTCGAACAGTGGTCTTCTGCTTGGCGTTTAGACGTGGTCTTCTGCTTGGCGGTTGGACGTGGTCTTCTGCTTGGCGGTTGGACAGTGGTCTTCTGCTTGGTGGTTGGATGTGGTCTTCTGCTTGGCGGTTAGACAGTGGTCTTCTGCTTGGCGTTTAGACGTGGTCTTCTGCTTGGCGGTTGGACGTGGTCTTCTGCTTGGCGGTTGGACAGTGGTCTTCTGCTTGGTGGTTGGATGTGGTCTTCTGCTTGGCGGTTAGACAGTGGTCTTCTGCTTGGTGGTTGGATGTGGTCTTCTGCTTGGCGGTTGGACAGTGGTCTTCTGCTTGGTGGTTGGATGTGGTCTTCTGCTTGGCGGTTAGACAGTGGTCTTCTGCTTGGCGGTTGGACAGTGGTCTTCTGCTTGGCGGTTGGATGTGGTCTTGTGCTTGGCGGTTGGATGTGGCCTTCTGATTGGCGGTTGGACGTGGTCTTCTGCTTGGCGGTTGGACAGTGGTCTTCTGCTTGGCGGTTGGATGTGGCCTTCTGATTGGCGGTTGGATGTGGTCTTCTGCTTGGCGGTTGGATGTGGTCTTCTGCTTGGCGGTTGGATGTGGCCTTCTGATTGGCGGTTGGATGTGGTCTTCTGCTTGGCGTTTAGACGTGGTCTTCCGCTTGGCGGTTGGATGCGGTTTTCTGCTTGCCGGTTGGACAGTGGTCTTCTGCTTGTCCCGCCTCGCTGTCACGCCATCAGCGTCCCCTCCTCCTCCTGATCAGAGAAACTCAGCTCATATAAACATAACGATCTGAACGACGTCACTCTGGTGTAGAAACGCTGATATGACACATATAAAACATACAAATTTAACAATAATATCCAGTTTGCAGAAACGCCAAACGCTGACATTTTATTCTGGCGGGTGGGCTGATTGGCCACTTTCTCCCACAGCCCCAACACAACAAGCTAACCGGCACCAGAGTGGGCCCATCCCATCACGAATGACTGCTGTTTGTTGTGGTTGACTTCTTGTTCGCCATCAAAATGACGGATGCCAGGGTGGCCTTGAGTTTGACAGAATCAATCCTCACGTGTGTCCAGTAACAACCATGTGCGCCGGCGAGATGCCACACGGTAAATCCCACCTGCTCACTTAGAGTAAGCTGTCCTGGAAACCTGCATCACATAACTGCCTGAGATGGAAAATGAGAATTCCAGTGCAGCGAGCGCAGCGGGGACGTTTCAGCCCATCTCTAAATGGGGAAGGCTGACTGAGCGCGCTCATTCATTCACATGCAAAAAGCTACCCCCATGCAACAGTCTTGCTTGCTCAAGGGCATGTTGCTGGTTCACTTTCTCGGATTTGAAACAGCAACCGTCTGGTCACAAACACGCATCTCAACCCTCTCAGCTCCGACTGCCCCCATCGGTGCATCTGACAATGTCCAAATAAAAACGAGACAAGGATGGACTTAATTATTCCCCAAGGGGAAACAAAGTGGGCAGCACAGAAAAAAAAGGAAATGAATAAAAAATGGCATTATGGGAAAAATGTCTTTTTGATGCAAATGTAAGGTTTCTCTCTAATTGCTCGAGTTGGATCATTGGTCGGGCTGATTTACAGCCTCCAGATGTGCAGACGTGATCAATAAGTGCAGTCCAGTGCAGACAAAATGCAGAGAGTGTGAGGCTCTGCAGGTTTACATAAAGACTTATGCATCAGGATGTGAGCAACCCACAAACAGCAATGCAAATTAGGAGCAAACCAAGCCGGTGACTAAGGATTTCTAAGCATAAGATCTTGAATATCATCACAAGCACAGTCGACAGGATGAACTGTGCTGTCCAGAGAGACAGAGACACATACACACTGCCCTCTGCTGGAGACTGCAGGGGCTCAGAGCAGGTTCATGACTGTAGGACTGTCAAAGTCTGTCCACAGTGAGTGGAAGTCTTAGGTCTTCATCTATGTTTACGCAGTCAAAGGCTACTGTGTCCACTGCTTAGAGACACAGTGCGTATCTCAGCGAGGCTCGTCTAATCTTGGATTGGTCGGACACAGAAACGCGCCGACTGCGTGTAGAAGCAGCGCCGAAGACAGCAGCCGTGTCCTCTGACCCCCGGCTTCCCCTGCATGTTTCCCCTCTTCAGAGTGACCCCCCCCCACCCCCCCACTGCACACACACAGCCACCACTCCACAGGAAATGTTTGTTGTCTTTACATTTCCAAAAGCCCTGATGGGGAAGCAATGCTGACACACACACTTTTAACTTTCAAGTGAAACGGTCACATCAGCAACATGCACCATCCTGCCTCCGCCGCCCTCGCCGTAAATCCCTCGCTCTCACAGGAGGACCAGACCAAAATACTACGAGACCACCTCATGCTCGGTTCACATTATTCAATTTCTACTAAGAAAAGTGATCTTAAGGCAAAATACTTGTTAATTACTGAACTTATTGAGTTGATTTTGAACAGAATTCTATACTAAACCTGTGGCCACTCATAAGTCGTAGAGAAGGTTATATTTCACTCTATCCTTAACAATATATCATAATTACTGTAGATTAATAGTCATGGTAAGTCCAATAATATTGCTACTCTATCTGATGAGTGGTTAAGGAATTAATTTAGAAATCTCTACCCATCTCTTTTGGAGAAAATTATAATTTCCTGATGTTCATCATTCAGGATCCAGTCTGCAGAAGTGTTTCATTTTATCAGCCGGGGACACGGGCTCCTACTTTGTGCTATTAATATATTTGCAAGAGTGCATGTCACTATTATCAAAATAGATTAAGCTGCCTCGTTTTGAAAAGAAGCCCTTCCCTCTGCTTGTGGAAAAAAAAAAAAATGTCACTCTGCAGCAAGCTTTAAAATTCTGTGCAGCGACAGAGCGCATCAAAAACGCTGCAATAAACCGCAAAGGGCACCTTGTTGCATCGTGCTCCGAGCAGGAAGACGGCAAAGACACAGTTAGTGGACAAACACTGGGTGGGATTTCCTCTCCTCCTGACTGGCTCCTGCCTCGCATTGTCCGCTTTCAGATGCTGGCCAAGTGCCGCTTGCCGAGCAGAATAACAAAACGCGTCTGTCATGAAAGCACACACAAACAAACGGAACGCACGCTCCCGCTCGCACGCTGAAACTGGGCCCGGATGATTTATCAGCGTGCCAGTATTCTCAATCAATACCCACCGATCAGTTATCATCATAACCTCTTATCCTCTGAGGTGCCGCAGGGGGGCTGAGGCTGGACGAGAGGTGGGTTACACCTGGACGGGTCGTCAGTTCATCACAGGGCTGACACACGGGGACGTCACACCTACAGGCAATTTGGACTCGCCAATTAACCTCACCTGCACGTCTCTGGACAGCGGGAGGAAGCCGGAGCACCTGGAGGAAACCCACGCAGGAACAGGGGGAGCATGCAAACTCAGCCGGCCGGCGGGTTTCAACCCAGAACCTTCTCGCTGAACTAAATCGTCGTATTTGTGAAGCCGTAAGCAGCAAATATTTGGCTGAAGGCTGACATGGACACGACACTTTTTAACTAGGCTCAGCCCGATTTAAACCTCCATGTCTGCAGGTCTTTTCACCTGTAAATAACCAACTCAATGCTTCCTGGGTCAACAAGACAATGGGTCATTGTCTCCCATCAGCTGTGCGTTTCCTCTGTATGTTATCAGTCCAACGACGTGCGCTGTGTGAGCTGACAGAGCAGCACATCAACCAATACTAATACCCGCACTGCATTATGGGAATCAGCTGCTCTGATTCTGAACATTCAACGGCTTGAAAGAAGGAATTTTGATTATTTCACTGAACACTGGTTGTTATGATATGCTGTAAATTACAACTCAGGAAACTAACAAATACGTCTGCCGGCAAACAAACAGTAATTAAAGCTGCATGAACGTGAATGATATCAGCACGTTATCAAATGACTGTTTAATGTAAAACTGTACTGAACCCTGCCACTTAATGACTCAAGTAACTAATGATACTTAATACTAATAACTCTACTGCTATGTGCCACTCTTACCCCAGAGACTCCACCATCTGCGGCGGGTTTTTCACACGGCTGCAGCAGCACAGCAGCATTTCAGAAGAAGAGCGTTTCGTCTGCCTTTCTTTGTTGACTTTTGCTGTTTTGGTCATTTTTCCCTGATGTTTGTGCTTCTACCATCATGTTAATTGGTGATGTGTGACTGGAAGTCTGCACAGGGTGTTTTATTTTGAAAGTTCACTGGATTCTCTACACCGTTCCTGTGTCTGACTTCCTGTCTGGCTCCGTCTGCTCTGAGGAGCGGGACGGAGAGACGGGACACACCCAAAACGTACACATTGTCTAGAACGACAGCGATCAGCTCCGTTGGACGTGTCGTGGACAGAGCGGAGACGTTCGCACATCGACTGCTCGTTCATCTCCTAATATAAAACCGTGCTAGCATGAAAGTCGACCGTCTAGTAAACTACAGAACCAAACACTTCCTCAGCTGTTGGTGGAGACCAAAGCAGAGTTAAAAGGGGACTGAATACTGGACCTGCATTCATCAGGTGACTCCGGTCTGTTGCTCTGCACCGATTCGTTGTTGAAGCACCACCTGGCCACACCTTCAGTGTGAGCTGTCTGATTACGTCTGCATGTCTGGACAACGAGGCTAAAGCTTAACATGGCTTCAGCGTCTGATTTGAGACATTTTAAAGATTTTATATATCTATTACTTCAAGTACTTCTCTTCCTCTCGGACCATTTTACATTTTACCTTTGCGCCTTCACACACTGTGTGTTTTTATCAAGCTTAAACCAGTTTAACCACAGACACAATGAGGTATTTATTTAACTTGGTGAAGTAAGTGGGACTGTGGGAGCTGGACGCTAAGTGAGTCGCTGATTGATTAATGTCCTCACCAGGAGCCACTCGGTTCTACTGCAGTCCCACCAGACAGCAGTTAATGAATGACACTTAACAAACAATTAACACCGTGAACCACATCCCCACGTGTCCATGAACACACCACTGGCACCGTTATTTAAGACAGACGGAGGAGGCAGAGGAGGTTCGCTGAACTCCTGCTTTATATCAAACGCACTATTAAATTCTGAGTACTTTGAAGGTCCTTGAGTTCGCTACGGACTAATGTCCAATTTAGATTTTTGGGACAGATAAATACTTTTGGACAGAAAATACTTTTTTCCGGGGTTCATTTTGTGAAACTTGATTATCTCAGATTGGAAAACCCAAATGTACAAAATGCCTGGTTTAAGAGCTCGGCGACGCTGCGGCATGCTGGGTCAAATCTGTCCATTCGTTAAAAGATATCATTAAATACTGACTGCATGGCTGCAACTAATGACTATCTTAAAGATCAGTTCATTTGCTGATGATTTTCTTGATTAGCAGATGAACTGTTTGGTCAATAAAATGTCAGAAAGTAGTGAAAAATGTCCCAAATCTCACTATTTTCCACAGCCTTAGATGATGTCAAGTCGATCAGTATGAGGGCTGATCCAGGCGTATTTTCATTTCTTAAATTACAGTAAAGCCTTCTGTAACACTCCTACACAGCAGACCTAAATGCAGTGGTTTCTCATTGACGGTCTTCATACCGACTGTGTGGTGAACACAAACGAGGGCCACTTGCTACATAAGCATGAAGGCACATTCAGGGGTTAAACCATCAAGCGTGGTTTAGCTGCCGCACAGCTACTGAGCCAAAGTGCCTCAGCTTTCAAGGTGGAACTCACACCTCTGTTATGTTCGCACATGCAAAGACGGACCGTGTCACAGCAGAGAGACAGTAATTCAACAGTTTGTTTGATACTGCAGGCTGCACCGACCCAGAGACGGTCGTGGATTCACTCACTTCACTGGTAGCGGGCGCATGGTGTGGCAGTCATGTGTGCATTTGTCTCATTTGATGGATTTGTGTACTCTGAGGTTGTATCATCATCACACTTTGTCTTCCATGATCGTTAAAGATGCAAATATTTTCCCTTTTTATCATTTTCTCACATCCAGAAGTCAGCATCTGCACACCAGGTGCAACAGGAGAGTGACAAACGATGGAAAGTGAACGTCATGTTCAGGTTATACTGTAATAATTGTCAAATTTAAACCGTTAAGCGTCCCTGCGGTTTGATCTGCGCCCTGTTTTTTCTTCACGTGTACTGCACAGCACTAAGAGGGTCAAGGGTCCTCTCTCCCGAGCAGGTCCACATGTCGAACACAGTGTTAACAACGTCAGAGAGACAAGCCGAGCTCCCGCCGGATCAAAACGACATGTATGCACTCTGAAGTCCGTAAGGAGCTCAGGATGAAAGTGCCAGCCAAATGGCATAGAAAAAAAAAAAGAGGTAATCCTGGTTAAGACAGTTACACAATACACAGTGGATGACGCGTAAAAAAAAGTGCGTGTTCAAGGTCACGGGAACAGAGATTTTTTTTCAGACTGGGCTTTGAACTTCGCCAGGATTCAGGACGATAAAACCTGTGTTTTACAAGCAATTAAGCGTGTGAGATAAAGCAAAGCAGGGTTTAAAAGGCTAATCGTGTGTCTCTCTGCGAAGCGTCCCAATTACGAGCACCTTGGTTTCATTCTGATGGAGAAATTGAGCAAAAAAGTCAAATTACGAACGGAGAAAAAGACCTCCTTCTGACTCTTTCATATACTCAATAACATTTTCTACGGCGTCTGTGTTCCCTCATTTGTATTTACGTTTTGCTCTGGAAATAATCCGAGTCATTAATTGCTTATGAAAATTGCTGCTGATCACTTTTGTGGTGAGCCAGTAATTGATTAAGCGACTAATCATTTCCCCACTGATTTCTACCCCTGCCTGCTTATTAGATTACTCTACGTCATACTTACAATAAGACGTCACAGAATCAGTTCAGGCACGTTTGTATTTTATAGATTTATGGATAAACATATTGATAGATGTCTTTTTTTTTTTTAACTGTGTCTTCCTTTCGGTCCCCACCTGCAGCTCCGGTCACTGCACTTGAATCTGTTTTTGTGTACATCTCATTATATATTTTTAGAGGCTTTCGGCTGCAGACGCTGGCAAACAAGCTGCCACATTTCACTGTTTGTCCGACTTAAAGCTGCTTGTTGACATGTGTTTTGGCACCGTGTCACTGTTTACTGTGCCTGTGTGTTCAGCGTTTCCTCGATCCCTGTAAAGAGTTCTGCTGGATTCCTCACACGTCCCCTGACGCCGCGTCACGTATCTGTGAAGATGTCCACGCTCTTAAGACGCCTGTGAACCGACTGTGGGCTGTGAGGACATTCTTCTCTCTGATCAGAGCATGTTTTCAGCTTTTCGTCCGCTCGTTGTCTCACGCGCTGCAGCAGATTCTCTCCTGCAACCAGCTGGATGCTCAGTTTTGCAGTTTGCAGCTTTCCTGCAGCACTTTGTGCTAAATTACTGGAACAATTGAGAAAAATGAAACTCTGCTAATCAAGTGGAACTTCATGGAGGCTGTTTGTCATGGATGAGGTCTTGTTTCCACACAGACACTTTCTCCTCTTTAGTAAATTGGCCCTCCTCTGGTGCAGTTTGTGTTTAATTAAAGGACTCTCTCTCTCTCTCTCTCTCCATCTGTCTTTACCTCCCTCTCTCTCTTCCTCACACACACACACACACACACACACAGAGGATGCAGTTTAGCTGACTTACCTGTCATTAGCTTTGACAGTTGGCTTTACAGTAGTTTACGTTAGAGTTTAAGGAAAAAAATACATTTCTCTCTACTACAGCAGATGTTCCGTGCGTGAAAAGACGTAAGAAAGGAGTTGAGGGACTAAAACGCGTCTTACCTCTGGTAAACCGATTCACCGACACCCCCGTCACCTCTCCATCGTCTTTGACAGTTTTCATAATGTCCCCGCTTCCCCGCAAAGCGTCGAGATTGTCTTCTCCCGCCGCCTTTTCTGTGTCGCTCCGGACGATGGAAACGCAGGTTTTCACTTCCTTTTCTTTACATTTGATTAAAAAAAAAAAAAAGTAAGGTAGGTATCACTCAGCAATCAACTGCCATCGCCAGGTGCTGATGACAGCACGCGCCCGCCGAGTGCCTGAGCCAGCGACCCCGCCCACCGCGCGCGGCACGCACGAGACCGCCGCAAAGAGTCAGGGTGGCAGGTTCAGGGCTCGCGCTGCCCGGAGCTTAATGATGGGCAGCTGCGGTGTCCAAACAAATACATGAGAAACACAAGAAAATGATAAATCTGCTGAGTGTGTGAATGAAATAAATGAAAGTTTATGTTTTCAGCTGCTAAAGTTTTTTTTAAATCATGTTTGCACACCTGGGAAAACACACCTTTTCTAGCCTGTGAAACTGTTTATGTTGTTTAATCAGATAGTGAGGTGGTTCAGTATTTACATAAGAAAACTTTATGGAAAATTGTACAAGCTAATGTTTCCCAAGATTATTTAGTTTGACTATTTTTCTGAGGGGAAAAAAATCAGGAAGCTATTTGACAAGAAAAAAAAAAAAAAAGATTAGAGAAAGCCTGAAAATTAAGTAATTAATTAAGTTGAAGTTTAGAGATCTCTAGTGACGATCCAGTGTGCGAACAACTGGTTCAACTGCTGCAGAGGCAACATATAATGCAGATTTTCATCTACAAGTATTCAGTTATGGAATCTGTATGAAGCTTGTACTGCGAGCAGCTTCTGTGGCATTATCGCAGCGGGGTGTGTTTACCATCGGTGTGTTTCAGAATATCAAAATTACAATGCACAAACCCATTCATTATTCAGTTTTATTTTTAGAGGCAAGCTGTCCACATCCTGCTGTTTTTTAGCCACATTTGCCAGCTGTTAAAAGGGGGGAGAACTGCTATCAGCTGAGTTCTGGGAGTTCTCGGCTGTTAATTATTTCATGCCATGCACCCTCAGGTAGATGTGCTTTGTGCAGCACACCTTCAGAGCGCTGCACAGGGCTCTATCCCAGACACTGTAAAGCTCATATGAAATCTTATAAGGCTTTTATTTGTATCTGCAGGTGGGAGTCAAAGCTTTGATCGTGCTGCACACTGCAACTTCCTTGTTCTGTCTCACCTTAGTTAGACATCTTTGTTTTGATGGACTCGAATCGCAGTGCTAGCTGCTGCATCGCCACAGCATCGCCACAGTAATGACAAAATCAGCTTTTTATCATGTAAAAATAGCAGATGCAGGGGTCTCATGTCCGTGCGAGCTGTAGAGAAGCTGATTCGCGCCTTCATCTCCGGCGGGGTGCAATGTGCTTTTGTTTCTGATCTTCTCAAAAAGACAACTGCGGCACATTTTGACTGGTGCTGCTACAATAACGAGTAAAACTGAGCACATTACACCGGCTCCAAGTTAGTTATAGAATAGATTTCAAAGTGCTTCTGCTGCTTTAAATCACAGAACAGCCGAAGGCCAAAACACGTTTCTGGTATGTTTGAGGAATACAAACCTCGCTGGTCCCTTAGATCTCGAGGAAACAGTGTGCAGTGTGCCTCCAGTCGTAAGCAAACATGGTAAAGATGCATTTAGCGCCTGTGCTGTAGACACCCAAGACCACCTGATGATGCACTTTCCCTTCAGCCACTTTCAAGTCCAAATTTCTTATATTCCCACGCTTTTCCTTCATTTCCTCCGCCGCACTTACATTTGATTTACTTCTACGTTGGTTCTTCTGAAGCACTTTGGGACTGCGGCTAAAATTAGCTTGAAGCTAGATGGCTAAGTTCAGTGTGGAGGTTCATTGCTGACCTTACCTCAAGGTCCACTTGCTTGCTTTTTCTGGGTTTTCAACCACATCTCATGGTCTTCCTCTGCAGCTGTCATCATGTGACCTATAGAAGTTTGGTCATGTGACAACAGGGTGGGGATCAAACCTCCTGTCTCTGCTGCAGAAGACCTTAAGATGTGGCCAGTAAGAGGACCGTGAGTGATGTTTATTTCTCATAAATTACAGAGTTTTTTGTGTGCTCAGTAAGTATAAAACCATTTCTAATTCAAATTATACTATCTATTTTTGATCTATGGCCAAAGTTTTGGTCGTGCTTTTAATGACAAATGTACTGAAAACTCACACAGTCTATTAGTTTAATGATATAAGACACCACCTGAGCAGTTAATCATCTTTGTCTGATGGTTAAATAGTGCGAGTAGCTGCTGAATTTTGGGATAAACCAGGGGGAGACTTCTGAAAAAAACAACAAAATTCAGACATCTGAAGCTCACAAACCCAGAAGGGACTGAAATCCAGATTTTCTCACTATAAGAAATTGAAAGTGCCTGGAAGCAGATTAACATCCCTCTTTTTCAGCCCGCAGTGATTTCCTTTTCATTTCTCTGCCATATCGATGCTTCACATCTCCCCTCCATGTGTTTCACCTCTCTTTGAGTTGGAGAGGATCCCCCCCTCCCACCGGCGCTCCTCTGCTCTCCCTAATAAGCCAGAGCGAGATTCCTTGGCTGGCAGCTGTTCCAGATGGCATTATTACTCCACGGTTTCACAGTCAGCTGGCTCAGGATCCACCACCGACGGAGGTGGCTGTCCCTCCGCCGTGCCCATGCGTCAACATCAACACCAACATATGGCAGCGTTATGTAATGCTGTATCTGTGGGGTGACATGTTACGCCGCTCACCTGACAAGTTCTCCTTCTTTCTCAGTGGTGGTTCAGTTTGATGAAAACTGGGCTGCTTTTCTTTCTGCAGGTTTTTTTTTTCTTGGAGACTGTTTCAGCTCATTGTTTTCATCTTCCTGCCAAAATTTACTGCTGTGGTTAATAGTCATGGTCTCATGGTGTGGTTTTTGACTGCAGCAGGCTGATGTGTTTAGAGATTGAACTGCTGATAAATCAACTGCACACTACCTGCACAGCACTTCACAGTATTCAAAGTTAGCAACTAGCTGCACTCCACCGATTTAGCATTGCACTGCGATAACTTTGTCAGACTCACAGTGGACATCAAGTCTTCACAGCAGAACCAGAGACACACTCTTCCTCCTTGTCAAAACCTGCTGGAGCCTACATTACCCACAATGCCACTAACATGACAACCATTTGACTGGAGAGTTAATGTAGCCTTGAACCGCTAGCCTCAAGTAGAGATGAGGAGGAACCACAACCCTGACAGTCTTCAAGCCCAGCTGACTTTGGACATCTTCCACTGGAGACACAAAACAGACGAGTTCCCCTTTAAGAGCTCGGGAGGTGGTAGGGACCAAAACTGAGTTCTAAGAGGGAGAAGACATTCACCAGGTGGCTGGAAATTAATGCTAAAAATGCTCCACATGTGCTCGATGTGTAAAAAGGCAGCCGCTCAACTGACCTGCTTGAGTTCACCATATCAACTTTATAAAGTAATAATATGTCAGCGTTGTGTCAACAGCTCGTTTCCCAAGTTGTTGTTTGCTTCGTTTATCTGTTTTCAATCTTCAATCCAGGCGGGATTTGACTTTCTGTTTGGATAACCCACCACTTATGTCATAAATCTCCTTTATTACTGTCTAATCTAATAAACGTGATCAGCATAGATTCAGACTGGTGCCTTCCAAAATGCAACTGAGAGGGATTAAATTGTGTCCTTCTGCGTGTGTGTGTGACAGAAACAGGGTGACCGCGTGTGTGTTTGATGTTGGTGCGGTCGTTATCGTATGCCAGGCCCTTCATGAAGCCTTCTGTCCCCCTCTTTGAACGACCAACTCTTTGTTGAGTCTGACCCCTCCGTCGCACCAACACGTGCAAACGCCAACCTTCCCGCCCGCCCATCAACGCCGCGCTCACATTCACAATCCGCACGCACACATGCTGACACACACAGCGTGACGCGCACACACACACATTCACACTCGCTCGTGTGGTCAGATATGCTGCAGAGTGCGTGCACTGATTAGCAAAATGCATGTACGGAGAACACAAAAGCACATCAGAACATACAACTATAAGTCACGCACACACACCCACAGATACACACACACAGACGTCACACTCCTGAGTTGGGGCTTACTCCATTGGCTGGTCTTAACTGCTTTGTAGTATTTTTAGGCCTGTTATTCTGGGGCCTGTCCTGGCAGGCCACCGGCAGAGTATATAAGCCTCCCCCTGCAGCCGGGGACCACTGAGAACACACAGTGGAAACATCTCTGCCCGGCACTCCAGCAAACATCCAGCAGGCATTTTAAATCCTCTCAGGGTGAGTAAAAGCCTCCACGACTTTTAGGGATGTTAAACTTACCTAGACCGGGCTTATGCACGGCTACTTTTGTGACTGACATAAATCTGACGTTGTCAAAAGTTATCATGGACGCTGAAGGAAGCATCAGGACACTGAAATGCTGAAGGATTAGTGAGAGGAAACTATTCTGAAAAAAGTCATGATTTTGTTGGGTTTGGACCTCCTCCAGCATGACTGCTGATACCTCATGATATCGTTTGGGACCTTCACTTTAGTGGCACTCCAGGAAGGTCAGGGGTCAGGGTCAGCCGCAGCACAGTGCCCACAGAGCTGATAGGACTTAGTGGCCTGCTGAAGGACACTTGAGCTGGGGACATACTTGCCAACACGGGGCTTCAGCTCGGGTCATCTGGTTGAAGGACATCAGTGTCTCCACTGCGCCAACCTGCTGTCCCTTTGGAAGAAATAGCCACAGATTACTAAGTTTCAGTCAAAGTATGTTCACCTACGTGTTCACACATGTTGAATATGACCATCAATCTGCAGGTTCATCACATATACGAAGTTATAAGGTCATACGCATCTGGTGAAGGCTTTGACTTTCTTAGCGCTGCTAGCTGTGACAGTGACTAATGATTCCAACCTTTGTGTTAATTTCTGGTCATGAATAGACATGATATAATTGCCAATTCATCACTGTCTCACACAGAATGGACTGTATAGAATATACCTTCAGCTTCACTCAGTACAGCATGTGCAATAGTGTTGTAGATCTTTTGTGAAGGTTCCCACACTAGTCAGGTGTGTCACAAGGCACCGAAGGCCTACCTATTCAGGAACATTAGCTACAAATAGATCCACCAAAATGACTACTGTCTTTTGAACAGTATCTACCTTCTCTCTGGTTAGGACGACATGCTTCCAGCATAATGTCAGCTAAAGTTGCAACCCAGAAGTTCTCCTTCCCCTTCTCCTGTGCCGCACGCCTTTGTCAGCAAGATGAGGTGACCCAGACGGGATGCATACAGGTGAAGGCCCTGGCACTTCATGACCTACAGGAGAATCCCATCTTAAGCCAACAGAGCCCTGTTGCAGTTATAGGAGCTCTGGTACATAATGAGAACCAGGCCCAGGAGAGTCCAAAGCCTCCTCCTGGGGGAGACGTGGCACCTGCCCAGGTCCTGGTCTGTGCCAAAGCTTCGCAGGGTGCTGTGCTCCCCCGGCAGAACATTTCTGAGAAACTGACGGTTGAAAGCGAGGATCAGCGTCCCGCAGCGAAGAGACAGCTGTCGTCTGAGAGCGCAGCCAGGACCATCACCGTGGTGAAGAAGAGCGCAGTGAGGAAGGAGGCTGAGGAACAGAGGCACCTGAAACCGAAAGCGCACCTGGGGCAGAGGGCGTCGCCGTGCGCTGTGGCGGCAGGGCAGAGGAGTCGTCGAAAGGACCTCTTCACCAACTCTGATGTCTTCCACAGGGTTGATTCACATGTCATCAGGGCAGGAGCAGAGGTGACGACACTTCTACGGCACTACTACCACCACATAATGCAGGAAGAGCTTTTACATTTTACTGGTACACTTGGTATAAACTGAACTCATGACCTCAGCTGTACTAACATTAGTCCACATTTAAGCTACACAGAAATGGGATGAAACAGAACCAACGCTAACTAAAAACAATAAAAACAGCAGAGATGGCTCTTTGGGTTCCTGAGCTCTACAGGAAGAACACTGAAGAATGCTAACATCCCCTCATCTGCTGCAGTAAAACCATAATAAATACCACAGCTCTCAGGCAGCGCTCGCATCCTTGAGCATGGATGGTAACCTGGTTTGTTCAATACAATGAACGACACTGAAAGATGCTGAAAAATAGAGTGATGCCGTAAGATGGATAGAAACTAACTGTGGCCATGGTTTACGTGGATGTTTTTGATGCTGAAGTAAAATGACTCATTCTCTCTGAGAAAAAAAAAAATACAGAAAAACCTCTTTTGTCTAATGGTGAATATCTTTTGTGTGTGTGTTGTGCAGCTGAAGGAGAAGTGTGTGTATGATGTAAAGGCAATAGTGCAGAGCATCACAAAAGGAAGCAGAAATGAGCTGGAGAGGCTTCGTGCCATCTGGGTCTGGCTGTGCCACAACATCGGTGGGTATTTTACTTTAACTGTACATACTTGCATATAAATCCTAGTAATCCTGCAATACAGTGTATGTTTAAGAGCAAGGAATGCTGTCTTCATAGAGTACGATGTGAGTGGGTATCTCGGCCACTCAGAGAAGCTGAGCTCCCCTGAGGACGTGATAGCGGCCGGTCGGGGTGTGTGCTGTGGCTACTCCAACCTCTGCACAGAGATGTGCAGGTAAACACCAGCAGCTAAAACCACGTGACCTGTGCTGTTACTACCTTCCAGGCTGTTGTATTTTCCACCAGCAGGATGATTTTAATTTGCATTGATGTTTCAAGTCAGTTAAAGCTGCATTAATGTTTTGAGGCCACTTGAGGGCAGCAGGTCAGGCTATAAAGACAACAATGACATATCACCTCATTCAGTTGTGATGGCTAACGTGTTAGCTTTCTTTTAATTAATCCAATAGACACAAAGTGAACCACTGACCACAGTTACAAATATAAGTGTGATGTTCACTTTTATCTACAACCAACTGTTGAGGGAAACATCTGGCTCTAAAGCTGCTAAATGCTCCTTTGTCTGCTATTGGTTGGTGCTTGCAGGTAGAAATAAGGTTGATGAAATTGCAGTTTGTGGGCAAGAAATCCAAAACAACTCAGTGATAATTATGTGCTCGTCAGTACGAGTGACCCCTTTTATATTACACATAGCTATTGGATCCATTGTTAATATAAAACTATTGAACAGAGCAGCTCTCGTTGTTCACATGGCTCAGAAAAACAAACTGAAACCGACTGTTGTATTGAAAAAATTCATGTTTCCAAAAGTGAAACTGCTGTTATGCCTCTTATGCCTCATTGAGATTTTCATAATTCAAAAAAATTAAGAAAAACATGTTGAAGGACTAAAAATACAATCACATGAACCTGAACTGTATAAAGAGAAAAACATATCGCACAAAATATTCCACACTGCAGTACAATTACTCATTCATTTAGATGTCAGTATGCCCTCAAACACAAGTGCCCTTTCCATTTCCTTTATTCCATCCAGTCACTCAGTATTGTGCTGCACTTGGCACCCTTGATCCCTGAGTTCAAGCTTGAAATTTCGAGTATAAATCTTATGTACTGAATTCAAGACCGACGGCGCAAACAAGCACCTTGAACTTGGGTTTGAGGACACGGGATGTAAAATGAACAGCAGCGAGCGTGTTCTGTTTTGTTTGTGTTTGCAGAGAGGTGGGCATTGAGTGCCAAGAAGTGCCAGGCCACAGTAAAGGCATTGGGTACCGCCAGGGCCAGAGCCTCAGGAATGTGAAATCTGATCACCTGTGGAACGCTGTGCTTCTGGGAGGACAGTGGTTCCTATTGGACGCCTGTTGGGGAGCAGGACGAGTAGATATGGAACACGAAAGCTTCGTCAAAAGGTTTGAAAAGGGAAGAGGGACTGAAGGATGATTCTGCTACGTCCACCGTTCATTTTCATACACCTGAAACCAGCAGTGAGTCCAGTCTCAAACCAGTCTGCTGTCTCCATCTCTTGCCTCCAAGGTTTGATGATTTCTATTTCCTGACGGACCCAGAGGAGTTTATAGATTCACACTTCCCTGATGAGGAGAAATGGCAGCTCCTGGACACGCCCATCACTGTGGAGGAGTTTGAGAGGAGGGTCTTCAAGACCTCAGCCTTCTTCACCATGGGCCTCAGGCTGATTCAGCCTCATCACTCACACATTGTCACAGGTCCGCCCTCAGTCTTCTCTTTCATAAGGAAGTGCTCATACATCGATCCTTCTGGTTTTATACAGTTTCATGCACTCAAAAAACCTTTGAAAATTTTGTACTATTTGCATATTTATTTTGTCCAAGAAAGAGAAACCGTCTTAAAATTCTTTCAAAAATTCATTTCTGATTTCCTCTTCAGATGACGGCGAGGCGAACGTGTCCCTCGGCTTCTCCAGGTCAACAACTTTTACCCACGAGATCACACAACACCAGGACCTTCTCCACTGTGGAGCTTCAGAGCAGAAAGAGTCCAGCAACTCCTCCTACGGCCTCCTAACGGTCTCCCACCGGAGCATGAGGCTACAGCTCCTGCCGCCTGCAAGCGGTGTATACGACGTGAAGGTGTTCGCCAGACCTGAAACAGCCACGGCGCCTCTGATTTGGGTCTGCTCCTTTACAGTCGAGTGTCCGACCCCCAGGGCCATGGAGGAGATCCCAGAGAACCCGTTCTTGTCTTGGGGTCTGCAGCCCGTTGCAGGATCTCTGGGCGTCGCAGGCAGCAGCCAAGGCAGCGAGGTTGCTGAGGTGGAGGAAGGTGTCTTTGAGTTGGTGTTGAAGACGTCCAGGCCTCTGATGGTGCTGTGTGAACTGGTGCACCCTGAGCTTGAGGCTGCTGTAGCCAAGCGGTGCCTGGCTACTCAGATTCAACCGAATGTCCTGACCTGCCACGTCCTGTGTCCTTTGCATGGCTTCTACCGGCTGTCAGTGTTTGTGCGGGACTATGAGAAAACAGAAGTCAAGTTCCAGAATGCTGCAAACTTCCTGTTGCACTGCAAGGGGAAGGTGGTCGGTCCGGATGAGCTCTTCCCACCTAACCTGGGCTCGGTGTGCGGGCCGGGTACCCGCACATCAGAGGCGGGGCTGTCCAAATTCAGCCACACCGCAGCGCTGGTGAGTACCCAGCAAGGCAAGTGTAACATCACCTTCCACAACCAGCGGGACCTGGAGCTTCACACTGTGCTCAGCAGAGAAGAGAGCAAAACGGCAGCCATCCCGCTTTCCCGCCACCTCTTCTGCACATACACAGACAGCAAGGTGACAGTGAGCGTCAGCCTGCCCGACCCCGGGGTGTACCGGCTGGGCCTGTATGCTCGGCTCGCCCCCGGCGGAGATTTCAACCCCATGTGTGACTTTGTTCTGAGGAACAGCTGCGATCAGCCGGGGCCCCCGTTCCCCTGTGTCTACTCAGCCTGGAGAAAAGGCTGCGTGCTCTTTGAGCCTCGTGTGGGCCTGCTGGAGCCCCTCTCATGGGTCCGCTTCAGGGTGAGGGTCCCCGGGGCCCAGAGGGTGAGCGTGGTGGGAGAGACCAGAACTGATCTGAAACTGAACAAGAGCAGAGTCTGGGAGGGTGAGGTTTCCAGTGGAAACGGTCTCCAACAGCTGAAGCTGGCCGCCGCCTCGGGGGAGTCCAGTGACATGGCTGTTTTGATGACCTTTGACATCAAGCAGCTGGACAGAGAAGTGTGAAATCAAACGGCTGGCGCAGACTAGATGGATAGTTCTCTGAATGTAGCTGTTAATGACGTTGACACGGACTGATGCAAATCAGACTGGGGTTGAAAATATTTGCAAACAATTCAAACTGTGAGCCGTAATCCTTCAGGTTTAACTGCATCAACACAACACAGATGGAGCCAGGTTATTGCCAGCCGTAATAAGGTGTATAAAATGGAATTTGAAATATGATGCTGTGAATGCGTAAACACTGTAGCAATGAAGTGACGCAATGCCAAACTTACCTGGCAGTTTTTTTGAAAGCTCTTCTTTGATCCAGGTAGCATTCAATGCAAGACTGACAATGGTGCTCAGCTATGGTGCTCGTACTGATCCTGAGTGCATTTGTGCATTACTGTTATGTTATAAGAAGAAAATCTGCATTATGGAATGATGGTTGTCAAAAGGCGTGAAATAAAAATACTGTGAAAATATCTGGATGACTTCTTTTCAGTCACGGATGAGCAACAACACTGCAGCCTCAGTTTGCACACTTATAGCATTTCTGATGTGATGGAGGCCTCTCAGTGATCCTTAAACCTCTGCTCGCTTCCAAGTATAACTTAGACATTGCTAAAGTGTTGGTAATCCTTGCAGCCTAAGGCGTTAAGAAACCTAAACGTAATCAAAATATCCAGACAGACGATTTGGTTTATCATCCGTACTCCACGTACCTTCCACTGGATCCAGACTGCATGCTGGTCTATTACATATGGGCCACATCCTAATTTTCACATTGCGCTTGTTGTGCAGTCACTTTTCAGGATATCAGTGAACTTTACTGTTTTGTACAAAGAAGAAGTGACACAAGAAGCCAGCGGATATCAAACAATCTGTAACCAACTGTCACTTAAAGCTAACTTTTAACACTTTATGCAAATTCAGGGAGATCTTTGTCAGATCAGCGTCTACAACTTTAATGAGTTTAATAAATAAGAGAATAATAACTTCTTGCAGCTGTAAGAAGCTCCTCTATTTCCTTTGTACGTTGCGTTACGTGACAAAAGTGTTTACTACTCAGAGCACTTTTGCAGTACTCAAACCCGGACTGGATGACTGTGTAGCACAGTATTAGGAAACATCTTAAAAGATAATTAGTATTTGATCAATGCTTTGGAAATAAACTCTGACTGAAAAGGCATTTAAAGTAATGCAGTCCAGCGGTCCAGCAGTAAATTCCGCCATCATGAGGGTTACGTAATGTTTGGGCTGTGGAGGATGGAGCTTGTGCTGCTGCTGAACTGTATTCCATTATACAGAGGTATTTCTGCTAGCCTCCCATCGCTGATATAAATGGACTGAGCAAAATAATTGAAACACCTGTCAGTATAATGCAATAAAATTTAACGGCACCACAAACTACAGCCTTTAAAACGGCCGTAGTTAAATCAACACCTCTCTAAAACAATTCTAATAAAAACTGCTGTGATAACCTGCGTCAGTGCGGGGTTTATTGCAGGACTGTTGGCGGTAGGCTGCATCACTTTCTGGTAGGGGAGCGTAATAAACTGGCAGCGGAGTGTGTGTCGTGGCTCACAACATGAATTCGAGCTCGTTGTCCGACGCAGCAGGAAGTGATCAAACCCGGGGGACAGTTTAAGCTGGGGTCAAGGCTGGTGGCACCTTCACTTCCATCACACCAAAACGTGCAGCATGTCAGCTTATTAGCCTCAGTTTGGAGGGAAAACAAGTCCCCGACAATCCATCTTGTGCAATCCGGCGCTGCACTCGCACTATTGTTGCAGCGACCTGGGTCCGCTCAGCAGGCTTTGGCAGACGCCAGCGAGAGCGATGAGTGTTTACATGTGGCTGTCATAATAGGCCGCAAATAGCCTCAGTAAAAATACAACAATAGTGGGGCGGGGAGGAGAAAAAAGGGCGGTTAATGGTGGAAGCGATATGGTAAGAGTGTGTTTTAAGTGTGCTGAGTGGGGGGGGGGGGTCTTGCCTTGAGTCGCTGGGGAGAAACTGGCGGCGCAGTGATGGCAGGAGAGAGGCGAGGAAACGCTGATGTCAGAGGTTAGCCATGTGGAGGACTGTGTCTGCCTGGCAACAATACAAGGACACACACACACAGACTCTGCCTTCCTTTCTTTGAAACACACACGCGTGCACACGCGCACACACAGCGTGAGGAAACGGAGTGCTAAAACTGTGTTATGTGGGGCAGGATTCCTCACATTCTCTCAGCTCTATTTCAGCTGCCATTTCTCTTTAACGAAGTGCGTTAATACCACAAAACACACACACACACACACGCACACAAGCTTTTTTTCTTTACACACACTCCGCAGACACTTTCTGTTTAGTCTGGTTCTCCCAATCCCAATATCAGAGGGCTCACCGCCTCAGTTGGTGCTGAGACAGAGTTTAGACGCTCACAGTGAATCCATGTCGTCTCACCGCTACGCTGAAGCGGCTGAACGTGTCGCCGCCGACATCCGGGGGCGAAGCGGCTTTCGCCCAATCAGAGCACAGAGTGCACATCCTTACGAGTGATTAAACGTTGCATTGAGTGATAAAAGAAGAAAGACTGATCGACCATATAAATATTTAATGGATTACGTGGAGCAATAAAAACAACATTTAGATTAAAAAAGCATCGGTCACAGGAAAAAAACAGAAGTTACAGTAGTTTTGTGCAAATGCATTTCAGTTTAGCTCACGTGCTGCGAACACCCTCAGAGGGACATGTGGAAGTCAGTTTGGCACTTCTGAAATTCGTCCTTTTTTTTGCTTCTCGTGACAATAGAGACAATAAGTTATTTTTTCTCCTTTTGCTTTGGACGGCCTGTAGACAGGCGAGGAGAAATGAGCCCTTAGCTTCCCCCCCCCCGGATCTAATTCTGCCATCGTGACATCAAAAACCTCCAAACTTCAATCGCTACTGTTCCTTGACACGAATAAAAGCCGATACGTGACCACAGACAGAAGATAGTCACCACAATTTCACCCCCATCTTCTTGTGTAACACTTGGGTTTGATGGGATAAATATGTAATCTCAGGTATGGAAATAATAAGCACACCTGAGCAAATTCCTCTCGCCGTCTGTGAGGACTGCGGGGTGAAGAGCCTGTGATTCCCTTTTAACCTCGACAGGACAGAGCGGCCCAAACAATTAGCATCAACAGTCCCCTGAGGCCTGAGTAATATCTGGACAGTTAAAAATCCATTTCTGAGCCGTCTGCCTCCGATGAGCACAAAAACACCATAAAATATCCACTCCTTCAGCAGGTGCGCACGCTGCACACCGCTGGCCCTTTTCAACGCCGGAGCCAATCCTCAGAACCAGAAAAGAACAAAAACCCTCTCACGCTGCGGCGTCACGCTGCGGCGCGAGAACATCACGTTTCCCCCCGTTTATAGAAAACCAATTAACACCAAACTTCGTTTTTGTCCTATAACTTCAGCTACGAAACGGCTAGCCTGCACAGACGGGATGAAGACACCGGGGTGCTCGCCGGCCAGAGAGCTGCGTAGCGGTCACAGCGAGAGGCTCGTGGAGGGCTCTTTGGGCCCCCAGTGTGCAATAAGTAGGGGTCGCCCAACTTTAGTCACAAACTCAATGCTCTTTTATTTCTCTTCATACTCGGGCTGGGCCTGAAAAAAACAAACGTTTGTATTTCCCGTTATTTTGTTATTGACTCTAAAGGAAAAACTGGAGCTTTCCTCCGAGCGTGTGTACACTTTCATTGAAGAAATCAACTGAATCGGATCTGTTGCTGATGCAATAAATCAAAATAAGGCGAGAAACGTACCATAAATAACAGACACAGCATAGATAAATGGAAAGCATCAGCAGGGCACTGCCTGCTGCGTGCCCAGCCCGTGCTCTGACATCTTTTTGGTTAGTCTGCATGAACACCTGAATGGTCCTGAGCCCTCCAGCGGTCACCCCTGTGCGACCTCGCCTACTGAACCCTCTGGCTGAGTAAAAACACATTGCTTTAAAGAACGACTCCACGTTTCCTTTCACCAACACTGTTGAAGGACAGATCCTCGCCTGACAACACCTCCTCCCCCTGCGACGGGGAGAGGGATGGAGCTCTGAATGCAGCTTTAATCTCTGCTTTTCTTAGCCGAAGCCAAGGCACTGCTGGATCAGAGAAACCTGACATCTCGCAGCCGATCAGATTCTCTTCCAGGTTTTGTCTTCTACAAAAAAAATTGCATCTGCTTTTGCTTTTTGTAGCTTGTGCGAGAGGAGACGCTCCGCTTGCATCTAGAGTGTTCAATTCGCTGTCTTACAAAAATACTATTTGCTGTTTCGAGGTAATTCAAATTCTTAGCAGATATGTAAAATAAATGTGGTTATTTTCTCTTTGTTGTACCAGTTTGGTGAAAGGCAATTCTGTCACAATATATGTGGTATCATATTCACATGACATCTCAACACATGCAGATTAGTGTAGACATACTTAGTAGTAGTAGTCGTGTATATATGTGTATTCGTGTATATGTGTTAGTGGCAATCTGATTTGAATATCACAAACATCTTACATAACCCTCAGCTCTTTAAGGACTACTTCTGATCTCTTGGCCAATTAGGGTTCAGATTCTGTGCTCTTTGACATGTGCAGCAGGTTCCAGAGTTGTGGCACCTCCAGTCTCTCGTACATCAGCCTCAGACTATTCCGCCGTCAATCAAGGTAACTCTCTGCAGTATTACGTAACCGGAGGATGACAGCAACTGTTGTTCAAACCAGACGGCTTTCAGAGAGCATCTCTGAAACGCCAACCGGAGGATCCAGCTCCGACAAGAGCTATCATTTTGTCAGCAAAGGATTTATGTTACATACCATTGTGTTCCACTTTAAAAAAACACTATAATCTGTTTGCATGTCGCTCTATCCGCCATCTTAAGTGGCAGTAATGCTTTTTTTTTTTTTTTTTTTCTTTTAGTGGCATCTCACGCTTGTTTTTAAGACTCTTGATGGTGCTGTGTGAACTACAAGCGTTCAATCCGGCACAGCACAGGATATCAGCTGTGAGACACTGAGAATTTAGCGGCTCGCTCGTTTGCTCGGCTCCATCCTTAAAGAGCTGTGTGAGGGTACTGCAAGTGGAATATAGAAAACACAAGGTAGGCTACAATTGCACTTCTTTCACAGAGTAAAAAGGACTGTAAGAGAGGAGTTAACGGAAGGAGAAACTCGGGCCGAGCTCCTCCTCTCCAGGTGAACATGCCAGGGTTATACATGTTCATACTTCATTGCTAAGTTATGTGCTATTCTACGCATCGTGCTGTTCTTCTAACAGACAGTGGCACATCTAGCATTCCATGGTATGGCTTGTTCGGATCAAAGTGGACTCTGCTGAGTGGACGGACGGGGCCAGCAGTGTCCGGCTGAGCTCTATTTGAATCTGCACAGATACTCTCGGGTCATCTGAGGGAACATAACTTGCTAACAGTGTTATCGCTCTCTGTTTGTCTGCCAGCTGAGAACAAAATCACCGATTCTTTCACTGTAACTGGCTGCTGACAGCACGGACAGACGGACACGGCGCTGATCTAAGAATATCTGAATCTAATATCAGTGAGTAATTGAATAATTGGGAATAATTGCAAGCATTTCCCCCCTCTGCTAAGAATTAGATGATGAATTTAAAGGAGGCTCTCAGCAGACACACCTCTCTTCTCTGACATGGTGAAACTGTCACACTTCTCTGAGCACAGACGCTGTTTTTGGGACACTGTACAAAGGCTGATGTCATGTATCGTACCATTGCAGCAGCAGCAGCAGTGTGTGCACACTTCTACGTGCATTTAACTGTTCCTTTGTCAGTAACAGTTCATGAAGACAAACCTTGAGCCAAACTGCTAATTAGTCCTCATTGTACACTGCTGACCCCATGATGAGTGAAAGCCACTAAATCTCCAGAGACTGTGGCGGGGTTCCTACACATTTCAACTTCTGAATTCTTCTTATTTAGGACGCTTTTACTTTGAAATGCTGGTTTGTTTGATTATAACATGAGTGGGTGTCAAACTACCCGAATATGCAGCTGTACAGATGACAGCAAAAATGGTCATTTCCACAAAAACGACTCACAGCTCCTCAAATGCATTTTCTTTAAGGTTAGAGAGATTCAAAAGCCGTGTAGGAACCCCGGTAAGAGGAAGACATGCATAGAACATCAGTGTGACACACGATCGCAGAGCAAGCAGTAGCAGAAGGACATAAAGTCTGATGCTCTGCAACATCACACCACCGACACAAAGCCTCAAGCCTTTCACTAAAGGCTCTACTCACGAGTACCCAGACCCACCAAACACTTGACTGATTCAAGGTTTTCCCAGATTATTTCTTTCCCCTTGTCCTACCCACAAGCACTGACCCAAAATAAATAAATAAAAACAAACCAAACCGTGGGAATGTTCACACTTATGACATCTGCAACAAATGAACACTTTGGCCAAAATGGTGAAGTGAGTGATCCACACCTGCTGCAGTGAGGCTTAGCTTCATTTCCTGTGTCGACCTGGTTTCTCACTCTTAATGAGCAGCGTTGTAATAAACACAAGAGAGTGCGTTACGAGGACGTTTGTGGTGGACACGTAACCTCAGTGATTCAGTGCGTTCTGGACGGCCTCAGCTGTTTTCTAACGCTTTGCTGCAGGGACCGAAGTCTGCTTTATTGCACTTTCATTAGATTCACTTTAGGAGTCTTAAAATAAAGCACTGGGAAGGCGTTTAGCTATGTGATTAATGGCATCATTCATCAGTTGTCTTCAGCCAACAGGCTGTCCAATGTTTACAGCTCTATGGCCAAGCGCTCCCTCTGCTGCAGCGTGGCACGCAGACAAGATAACAGGTGGGCCACGGATTGGGTGACAACAGAGGAGGAGCGATTCTTGAGAAACCCCACCAGGGAGCCCACCAGAATCACACGGCTATCCATGCCTGTCCAGAAATAGAGGCATTAATTTGCCAACTGTGATAAACAGAAACGCACAAGCTGTAGGACTGTGTGGTTGGAAATTCCCTTCAATTGTGAAAGTCTCAGAGCTCGCAGGCTTAGCGGCGTAATCACATCGGTTTAAAGATGGAGTCTTGTGTTGCGTTATGTTTCAGATTTGTCCGCAGTTGCGAGCTAATCTCATCTCTCGTCTACGGTGATTTGAATTAACACGAGTGGCCCCATCAGTTTGCCACTTTCATTCGATCAATATGACAGCTAACGTGCCACAGTGCTAACTGTACGGTCAGTGGACGTGACGTGGCTGTCTCAGCCACGCCGTGACATAACGGCTTTTGATGGGTGCTGTCACTGTTTAAATGCTCACCTGCACTCAATCTTTTAACGCCACAAACCAGGAAACAAAGTGACATAGTACAGAGATAACAAACGGATAGCAGTGGTTTCTGCAGATGCATGTGGTGTGAACACACACTGACCATTATTGTGCAGTGTGCAGTACATAAACCCCGTACCCTCCCTGTCCCTCCCACAGCGCTTTCCTCAGAGTTAAAGAAGACGGATGGAGGCAGCGGACGTACAGATCACGGATCAAACAGGTCAGGCTGTCCCTGCAGCTCCAGCTGACGGTTGAACAGCTCGATCTCTTTGTTGGCCTCGCCGATGTACTCTTTAATAAACTCCTCCATGTCTGCAGGAGCAGCAATGTAAGGAAACAGCAGCACAGTCAACACACGACGGCACAGACTCAGCCACGGCTCTGTTTGGGTCAGAAAGATCAGATCTACAGCTGGAAATTACACACAACACATTTTCTCTTACAGTTTGATTTTTAAAACTGACTCACATCAGCTGCATGTACCCAGGTGCATTTATGTTAAACAGCTGATGTAAGTGTCCCAGTTTGTTTTTTTAACCTTGGAAATGTGAAAACTCTCAGCACAGCTTTACAAACCTGAGAAAAAAACTGAGCTACAGTCGAGCTTCTGCAATAGACAGGAACCACTATGAAAAGGATACTGGGATGGAGGTTCCTTTTCTCTCCAAAGATGTCCACATACTGGTAACCATTGTAGAAGTAGCCTGGTGGTAGTGGGTCCAAGTGCCTGGTGATCTGAGCACAAACATGTAATCACATTCAGTCAAGGTTACTGACTGAAAAGGCTGACATCAGTTTTAAGTCATGCTCACGTTCACTGTTGGTCACAAAACATATAACCCTGCGGCCGAACAACGCAAGGAAGTATTTTGAAACCAGTATTATTTCATCAGCTCGGGGTTTTCTTCGTCACACTGCTGAATTTCTTAAAGCCATCAAGCATGAAACCATCAGCCAGGAAGTACATGTGTGCATTGCGTGCATGCTCGTAATTCAATACAACCAAAGCAGGTGCTCGCTCATAAAGACACTGCTCCTAGTCGATGCCTGAGAAGCTTTAATGCAGTTCTGTCCACACAAAACTTCACCACCGGTAAATATAAAATGACATCTTATATAATGATGAACACACTCACGTGTATGTGTTTGATTTCTTGTGATGTAAGAGTATTTTTAGTCTTCCTCGGCTTCTTTGTCTGCCTCTGTGAACACCAAGCAGAAACAGCACTTTATTTCCTCATGTAGTACTCATCTGATGCCACCCATCGTAGCAGATATACTTCAGTCTCAGGGCTCCATCTTACACCTGGCACAAAGTGGTGCACAGCACAGCTCAGGTGTCATTGCTAGCCTCCGAGTGACGCAGTTGTCCTTTTCATGCCTAGCACCCATGTTGTGTAAGTAGCGAAAGTACTTGCGCCCTTCTGTGCACCCAGGGGCGTACTGACTGACTTAAAGTGAGGTGCAGTCAGGTGCACTGTTGGCGCATTGTTACCTTGGAGCAGCAGAAAGTGATTACGTTGTGGTGTAAAGTCAATGCACAGTATTTTCCTGCTATTTAAAGGACACATTATTCAGATAGTGAGATCCTCCCACGCCTGCTTCACATCAGGGAGCTTTGGTGAATTCCTGCTGCTCCTGTAGATGATCTGCTCGTGCGTGAAGTGAAAGCTCACGAGCAGATCCATTTCCTCAGCAAAAAAATGATCTTTCACTTCTTTAACTTGCCGAATCCTCCATCTAAATAGCACTGCACCAGGTGCACGTGCACCTGGCTTTTTAAGGCAAGGGGAGGTGACGGTGATTGGTTTAATTCATGTTATGCCCAACACAAACCTATGATTTCTTGAGAGGCTAAATACAACCCCTTTGCACCTTGCCCCTCACTTTGCACAAAGATTATGCACTGCTTAACCAGCAGGATTGGGGCTGGACACGCCCTGAATGCGCCACGTGCTGCAGATCACTCAAACAGTGGAGTCAGGGTGCACTGCCATGAAAAACAGCAGGGATGTTAAACGTCTACCTGCTTGGCGCACAGTCTGAGCCAGTCCTTCAGTCCATCCTCAGTGAGGCCAACACCATCAAAGATCAGGAAGCAGGGCGTGCTGGTCTCTCTGGGGCCCGGGGTCAGAGGGTCAGTGCTCTGCTCCGGCACGATGCTCAGGCTCCCGCTCACTGTGTTGTAGCTCACCTCCATCAGTTGGTCTGAGTCTGGAAATTCCAGAGATGAAGGCGCTCACACCCAAGTCGCACATACAGTTCACACCTTGTGTAACACCTGCTACAGCGGCTTCATATGGTAACAACACATGGTGTTGGTGGGGTGTTAATGTTTTAACATCCATACAACCTCTCTGTTCCCAAAATGGCTCACTCACTGGTTCTCAGCACTCATGTGTGTGGTGTAAACAAGACAAACATGTCAAATAAACCTCTAAATACAAATAAATAAAGTAAAATGACTAAATATAAAGTGATGTGAATGATAAACTGCCCTAAAGACAGCGACTGAGATACACACTGACACTAGGGGGATGTGAGTTTCAGGATAAGGATCATACAGTACAGTCTCCACACTCGCTCCACACTTCTGTATCCTCCCAGTTCTCTACAAATATCTGCACGCTCTCTGCACATTTCCTCACAGGCACCTGCACTCTCTCCTCATGCAACAGCTCTACACCCATCTTCAAATGAAAAAAGAGTGAGAAAACTATGTGGAGGAAACCAAACCAGTGGACTATGAGCTGAATTCTAAGCACCAGACACCAGAGCAACAACCGAGCAGTATTCCTACCGTCAGGAGCTTCTTGCCTGCCTTGAGGGTAACCTTTTCTCTAATAATTCCCAACACTGGGAAATGCAAATGCAGGTCAAATATTTACCGAGGAAAGAAGTCACATTTGTTTAGTAATGCTTAACAAAGGCAAGTTCTCTGGAATTCAAAATCTGATCTGAAAAAAATAAAACGTGCAATTCCTACCAGAAAATCGCACTTTTCCCCAAACGTTGTACACGTTTCCTCGGCAGGGGCTTGGCCTTAGTGATGACTTGAATGCTACAGAAAAATGATGAGAGTTTTAGCAGTTAGCGTTGAGAAACAAAATGTAGGACTTAACAATAATAATATACATTTTCCTGAAAAGCAGAGTTGTTGGAGAGATGTCATCCTGTGGGAATACAGATTATTTCACAGCAGCAGCAAACAATTACTCTGAGACTTCAGTTGTCTCCATATTTGGAGGGAAAGGCAGCTTATGTAATCATCCTCAACCCCTGCCAGCTCATATCTGGAGCTTCTGTCACGTGTAGCAGTCAAAAAGGGGGGAGAAATCCTTTCCATCTCACCTTTACAGCGGGTGACAAACAGAGGCCTCTCTAGGGGGCGGCTGAAAGCCACGTGGTGCTGGGCAAGGACCACAGACCCAGAACCAGACAAGAAGCGCCCTTTGCACCTGAAAAACACAACACGTGCACATGACACAAATGGTGAGAAAGTTGAGTGCAGCGCAAGCCAAATGTTTGTGCTACATTTTGTCTTTGGCTGGAAAGTTGTTTACTCTAGCAGCTGCCCACGGAGGGAGGCCAGCGTGTGTGATTTGCTGGTCGCACCGTGGAAGTGGATGATAAATCTGTAAATGTAGATGCTCCTATCAGCAGGTGACAAAGAATCGAAGAGTGAAACGCATAAGAAGCATCTCAAACACACACACACACACACACACACACACACACACACACAAAGCAAAGCTTGATGATGAGTAAATCAAAAGGACCGGACTCTGGCCAGATATCCGGCGTATGATCTGACGGGGGGGTTTAGCAGAGGTTCATATTAGGCTGACCACTGTGGCATGAAGGCTGACTGGACCTGGTCCAAAGGGAAGGAGAACCCCTCTGTGGACATGGAAACTGCATGGCCAACAGCTTGTTACTGTGCTGCCAGGAGGCAGCTGGTGATAGGACACAAGATGGCCTGAGGGGCTTTACAGCAATCAGCGGCCGATACCCCCACCACTGCAGCCGAGTGGCAATTAAACCGCAGGGAGGGAGGCGAGGCAGGACAGAGGAAGACCGAGGCAGGAATCAATGCCAATCTGTCACTCAGTGGCCAAAAGGTTGAGTGTGGACACAGAAGGACACACGGGGGTCACATCCCATCCAGTAAACAGTGAAACACAGGATGAGGGTCTTACCATCCGGGGTAGAGGATATAACGTGCTCTCAGCATCTGTGGCTCGTTGAAGCTGCATTCAGAAAATATCAGATTCACGTCTTCATTCCTAATAAATAAAAAGAAAGAAAAAAACAACACAAATAAAAATATTAAATATGCTTTGAGTACAGAATGCTTTGGGAAACGTTGGTGACGCGTCACAGTGCTAACCGAGCGGCGCTCTGACCCATCAGATTCAGACACAGACTCAAAAAGCTGAACAAAATGCAGCCTGGAGTGGATATTTTAGGCAAAGATAAAAGCAGTTAAATGACTGTTTGCAGCATTGATCACAATTCTGTGGGCGCCTACCTGGTGACAGCTCCTCTCTCCGCCAGTATGAAGGCTGCAGTGGGGTTGGCAGAGCGTACCAACTGCTGAACATGCTGCATGAGAGGGTGCTTCTGCTCTGCTGTCAGCCCGGTGAACACCACCGTACTCACAATACCTGACATAAAACCAGACGCAGAAAAGGAATATGAATTCCAGGAAAAACTGGCTCACTTTCCTGAAAATACAAAAGCACATGTGTGAGGCCGCTGCAGAAATACCACATTTTACACTGGGTTTGATTTACCGGCATTACGGCTGCTGTGCTCTGCCTGCAGGCTGAATTTTTATGGAAATTGACATTCTGATTCCTTCAAAACGATTGGTAAGATTTAAGAGGCATAAAAAGTCATTCTGTGGCAGATTAAACTGTGGCGCTTGCCCCTTGCTCATTCCATCTCAGCTCCACCCAGCCACACTTCCTCCCCACTAACCAAATTGGGATTTTTCTGGTTCCAGTAACAAAGATGTCACGGATGATGGCAGTAAACTCTAATAAAATCTTCACAATATGAGACGGAATTTGAACTGTGTGCTCTCAACTTGAAGTGATGCTTGTAACGATGAGGTGCTGAACCAATCGTGGGCTGGCCCTTTAGACTCCATCTGAAACTTTGCTCCCTCACACTCTTCCTACCAGCTGAACATTGTAATTCCCTTTTTACTGGTTGACAAAGCAAAGCTCCAGACGCTGCACTGGCTCGCTGTACCTTTCACAACTGATTCTTTTACTTTAAGCGACCATGCTCGTCCCTACATCAGAGACTTTCTTTCATTATGTCTTCCATCCAGATCACTAAGATCCTCCACCGCCGTGCTTTCGAATGTTCCTCATGTGTCCCATAAATGACTCTCCAATATGTTGATAATAAGTTCCAAGTTTTCAAAGATGGAGGACGGTTCTGCTGGCGGGTGAATGAAAAAATCTAACAACAAAGCATATTAATACCTTACTTCTTCACTTGGATCTCTAAAGTACTGCTTCACTCGACTGTTATGAGCTGAACTGAATATGAGTATTATTTTTACTGCATCGCACTTCTCCTCCGACTTGTGTTGTGTTTGACAAACATCTTACATTTTTTGACCTTTAATGGTAATATTGTACAACCTGACAGCATGACATATGCTTGGAATGGCTATGCTGAACGACTTCCAAAACAGCATTACACTTGTGAAAATCAATATCAATGAATATCAATAAGGTGTTTCGTCAGTGCTCCATAGAGAAACTTTATCCTTGATGTATTTTGTTGTTGGGGGTAGAACAGTGCAACAGACAGCACTCACCTTGGCTGCACTGCTCCAACAGCTTAGGGAAAGCAAACCTAAAGAAACAGACGAGAGACAGAAGGACGTCAAATGAAATGTTAAATATACAGTACACACGGTGAGACATCAGTCAAATGCAAATGTAGTTTGACTGAGAGGGTCACTGCTGCACTTTGGAGAGATACATTGAAAACAGGATGTCTGTACCTGAAAGACACAAAAACAAGAGCTGTGCTTTAATCTATTTAGTTGACAGTGCTCTTTATTTTAACCCATGTCTTGCTCCACAATATCATCACTAACAATAACTCTATTTTTGACTAATGGGCGCTTGCCAAAGTTCTACAGCAATAAACAGGCTAATTCCATGTTATAGCCCTTGGCTAGCACCCTGGTTATCAATCTTGAGGCTTTTTTCATAGGGTGACATCATGACTATGACTGGCAAGCGACCAATGTAAAAGCTTTCTGTAATCTCATTTAATCTTAACATAATTTATCCTGAGTTTTCAAATCGATCAGTGTTATCCGCCACTTTCTGAATAACTGTTCTGAGCCAAGTCCCCCTCCAGCCAGCACAAACCCTCCCCTGCAGCTCTTAGGGAGCCTGCAGGCTGAGGCATCAGCAATTTGAAAGGCATTTATCTTTCCTGTTCTGATGTAATGAACTGTCTACATTCATCACAAAGAATGGATCATGACTGACTGATGAGCTTCACTGAGGAGGGTGTGCTGGTCGCCCATGTGGACCTGGAGGATTAGAGGGCTATGCTGAGTGGGTTGACAGGCAGGTCAGGCCTAAGCTGGGCTAACCACACCCAATTAGCACCATAGTGGAGCTCCACAGACCTCCACACAATCTATGGCAACAGACAGTGATAGGGGGCTTGTTGGAGATGCCTCAAATGGAAAAGTCAGTGCTAACCACATTGCTAACTAAACCTCTTTATTACACATTTTTCCACTGCTGAGCCAAGTGGGGCTTGCCAGAGTTTTACTGGAGAGTCATCACAACAGCGAAGGATCCAAAACACATTTAAGATTCATTATATAAGTTCAGCTCACTAAACAATTCATCTTTTCTAAAGGATTGTGGGAGATTTCCTAATCCTGCATATATGCTCCAGTATATTTGAACTGTGCAGAATCACATTATTATAATTATTACTACTTCAACGAGTTATCAGGGCATTAGTTATAACAGCATTCAATTCAGTTCAATTCAATTTCTGATGAAGAAAGACGGCAGCAATGGCTGTTGTAAAAACCAGACCCTCTTGGCTGACTTCATCTGTATGTAGGAATCAGAGGCCGTCCCAGCTTGGCTGTGCAGTGGAAAACAGCCTATTAACCGGAGTGGTATGTCATATTGTGTGGAGCAGCTCAGTCAATCTCCGACAGTGACAAGCTCCGTAAGCTACATCTAAAGCCTGTAACAAAAGGAGAGTGAGATTAAATGTAGGACTGATCCTCTCTGTAAAAGGGACCCTGACTCGACCTCGTCCTGGAAACCTCCAGTGCTTCAGCAATTTATCAACATTCGGTCCCGTCTGTCATGGTCTGGTCTGTCCATATGTTACTTGAGAATATAACTGCATGAAACCCCCAACTTGAATTTCAGGTTGCGTCTTTGGTTTGTTTTAGCTTTTTCTAAATAAATAGCTAACATTTGCTGCTAGCTGCTTGCCTTTGTTGCATGCGACTACATTTATTGACAATGAAGACAAACCCAAAAAGCAGCCACCTGTTCTCGGAAAAAAACAGAAGCTTTTTGGTAAAAATGTATGTTTTTGGAACATACTGAGCATACAGACAGATAGCAGCAAAGCAGATTGTGCTGCAGGAGTGATTTGAGTAGTCTGTGGTTGTGAAACTGGGTCACCAAATCCATTGTAACTGCTGTGAATCCTGGTTGACTGAGCTGCCGCTCTCTGGAGAAAGCTGCAAACTTTTCTGAGCCACGTTTCACATGAGTTTCTTCAACTCATTGGACAGGTTTTTGGTGAAGTGTTCTGTCAGAGGCGTTTAATACAAACTTACAGCGTCTAATGTCCAGTCACTGGGGATCTGATAAAAACACCGGCACAACAGGTGCTGCTCAGGTGAGACATTAAATTGGTCTTTGGATCAGAACGGGATCTACTTACTCATCTTTTCAGTGAGTATACTGTCATCATCTTCCACTGAAGTTCAGAATACGTCACTCGAGAGTGATTTGATTTGAGCTGTTTTTGTTTTAACCAAGCAAACCACATGCTGCACGTACAGTGTGAGACACCTTGGATTGCACACTGATGTCTTTGTTAGCTCTCCATCTGTCACTCTTCACCGAGTTTCTAGTGTATGAAAACAATATTTTCTAGTGTTTGGAAATGCGACCAGTCTACTTCAGCGAGACATTGCCGGGTTTGTTCAAGGGCAACTCTCAGGAGTAGACTGATATTAACGGACATGAATTGATCTAATGTACATTTCTTTACTGCAGCCGAAGCTTGTTTGGTTCATTTCCTTTTAACGGCAGCAGAGTTGAGAGCTGGTTTACTGGAGCAAGAAATATCACCTGTGCTCCATACAGGAGGCGAGGGGATCCACACAAGCGGTTACAGCGCCGATGGTGAAACACGCTTGGACAACTGGGTCAGGGTGGAAAAGCACAGCCTGGACCACATCCAGAACATCTGTGTATCTGTACAGGGAAGGAACATTTACAAGTGAATAAGTCATTATACTGAAAGAGAACAGTGAATTAATTCAGTCTTTTCTTTTTCTAGTTTCTTCAAATACAGTCTGTTATTGTTAGGTTTGAATAGCCCAACATGCTGTGAAGACACGGAGGCCAAGATCTGTTTTATGTCCTCGGATGAAATTATCAGCATTCGTGGCACCAATGATGAACATCAGATAACATTGTTTTCACAGTGTCGTATCTTAGGGATGAAATGCTTCCATTTAGCTCGGCTCTCCTCGGCTGGATCAGTCCTGACTTCTCAGCTCCCATCTGTATCAAACTGATGGTGGGCTTTCTTACCCAGGAGAGAGCACCAACAGACGGGGTTTGCCTCCCGGGCCTCTCTGGCTCTCCAGGAAGTTGGACAAATACAGCTGCAGGTGAGAAGCTGAGAAGCTGTCACAGCTGTCAGGGTTGTATACCACCCACCTACGGATGAAGCAAAAATCAAATTGTATTATTTTTGTCTGTGGTCATAATTATTACTAAATAACTGCAGCATGTGGAGGATTAAAAATATGAACAACAACAAACAAAGAAATCTCTCACCTTTCTCGCTCTTTGTTCAACTGGACCAGGAAGTTGCAGAGTCTCTTCTTATGGCTTCCTGGTAATCCACTGATGATGGTAATGACAACCTTTTGACACATTAAAAAGCCCACATCAGATTAAAATAGTATCAGCTACTTCAGGACGACAGAGATGACAGAATTCCTTGAAGAAACCAGATTTTTTTGTTCTTGTCTACAGTTTTCAAAGGACTGTCCACTGCACTCCGGTCACTAAACTCACCTTGTCTCCCTGACTGCTGGAGGGATTCCTCAGCTCTGCAGAGGGGAAGAGCACCCCCAGGTGGTCATACAGAATGGGCTCCTGACCAATACTACTCAAAGCAAAGTGCTGAAGAAACCTGGCACGGACCAGAATACAACAATCAGTAAGCAGAAATGTGGTCACAACTCACTGGAATGACCAGGTAACAAAGCATTTTGGCACTAAGAATTTAAGGCAATGGACAAAAGTGCAGGAGTGCCATAATTTTACAAAGTGCAACAATTTTATAGCCAAGAGTTTAAATTTCCCTCCACCAGTGACATCTTGAATTCTTGTTGCTTGCATTTGCTCCATTTTTTCGCAGTAGACATTCATTCAAAAGCGCAAAATTTCACACAAAGCACAAATCAGACTGATAATGCAACTGTGTGAAAGAGAGCAACTCGTTTTTATGAGCACTGTACAGCGTGTTTAATTTGGGTACAAATGCTCAACACAGCTGAATGTCTAATCAAAGTAAGCGTCAGTTTTAGGGCAGATTTGGGAAGACCAAGAAGCTGCCAAAAGGTGCTGAGTTACGCTTGCATGTGTTTCAGGTATAATGGCAGGAAAGAAAATGTGTGTGCGCTGTTCATCTTGAAGCTGCATTATCTTAAAGCGCATCCAAGTGTGGACGGTCACCACTGATGAATACACTCTGTCATGAAACACAGGCCTAAATGCTATTCTGGGAAGGCATACCACGATTAAGCCATACCTAGCATCAGTTTTTATTACTCGTTTGGTCCAATTACGAAGCACCCTGAGTGACCTGAGTGTGTACTAACATGTCCTGCTCTGGCAGCTGGGAGTGTGAAGTCTTCAGGCTGCCTCTGCGTTTGGCCACTGGTGGCTCCTGACTGTCGTGCAGCTTCTGGAGTCTGCTGTGCCTGAGAGGAAAAAGTCAGAGCTAACCTTAATTACCAACCTTATATAACGTCTAAAAGACTGAAGCGTTACTCAACAGACTTACACCACGTTAAGAATGGGGATAAGATGTGTCTGATAGCTTATAATACATCTGGGGGCATGATGAGAGAGGGGACTGGTAAAACATATTCAAATGTGTTTTCAAGTGGCAGAATTGTGTCCCCATTTATCAAACACTTGTGCTTTTAACTGATCTTATTTGATCAAATAAGATCACAAACATTCAATGAAAGTGTCTTTGATACTTCGAAGGGGTAAAAATCGAAGCTGAATCCCGCACACAGACAGCTGATCTGCAGAGGAGATGAAGTTATCTTACATGTTTTTCTGGTTTGAGGTCAGGTGCTCCTGGTCCACCAACTGCAGAGTGAGTCCAGATTCAGAGTTTTGCCACACTGACAAAACCTGAAACCAAGAGAGAAAAGGTTCATACGTGTCTTCAGTGAGATAAAGAAGACGTAGGTTTGAGACATCTTTTATTTATCTATTTTTTTGATAATGGATTATCCATGAACCAACACAAAAATCCTTCAAACCAAACAATAAACAACATATATTTTTGGGGAACTACTGATATGTATGACTATGTACTAATATACATAGTGATAATGCTGCAATAGTCATTATACTATTAACTATGTTTAACACAGCTATAAATAAGCTTTAAGATTTGTGTTATATAATCATGATGAGAGACTGTGAGTGTGAATCAGCCACACTCAGAGGGTCCACGTGAACCTTCAGTCTCAAACCCAGTCAGCAGGCCCTGCTCTTACCTTGGAATAGAAGGCCCTGTGGCTCTTAGACCTGGGCTGAAGAGCGAAGACCAGGCACTGGTCGGGGCTGTGGAGAGGGAAGGGAAGGTGTGGGAGCAGGCTGCTCTCATACTCCACAAAGAGAGACGCCACGGCGCTGGAGTTCTGGTAAAAACAGACAGACAAATCACACACAAGTCGGCACTGCGTATGGATTCATATCATATGCTTTACCGTAGTTTGTAGGGAAACAAGAGAGAACTTTTGAAAATCATTTATTTACTCAGTAACAGCAAGGCATGGTGTCATATCACATGTACATACCGGATCATAGAACTTGATGGTGCTGATGTGATCCTTGGACAGGGTAATGCTTCCATACTGAGAGTGGATGAAGAGGAGTCCCTCAGAGAAGAAAATGATTTTCCCTGAGATAAACATTTGAAGAAATATTAGAAATGATGCAGAATACAGCAGATGGAAGAATAACTTGTAAAGGTACTGTCATATTTAAATACAGATAAAACAGTGTGACTCAATAAGACTGACGTGTAACAGCAGTCTTATTCACAGGGTGGTGCCACGTTGATCATTTATTCCAGGCTAAGTTAGAAATCTAACTGCAGCCACACTAATTGTAAGTTACTGAATATTGACTGCATGATGGAAACGTTGGTGTCACCTTCTTCATGTGTGGACAGCTGGCTGCTGGAGGACACATACGCAGCATCTGCTACAGTCAGAGCAGTCCCCAAACAAGTGCCTTCCTCTTTCTGCTGAAGACACAGACTGTCAGTGAGGAGGCCACATGCTCACACATTCATAATCATGTATTCATCCACTGCAGCGCATCCATGAAGCCTCTGAACTTACCTTAGCGAGATGCTGGGCTTGCTCAGATTGCTTGACATCAGATTCCATCTAAAAACAACAAGACCATAAAACTTTGCCCTACAAAATAACAGCTTAGTCCTTAAACTTAAGATGATGTTTTTTTTTCTGAATATTCATGTTTGACTAAACTTTAACTGCAAGAGAAATCTAGAGTAAATAACTAACTTCAGGCCTGCACATACCAGCCAGCACGCGTAGCGAGGCACAGTTGTAGTCAGGATTGTGTAGCAGCTGTCTGAGGACACAGTGCCATCTGCAGGAGGAAAACAGGCTTTCTTTGAAATGAAGCAACGACAAATAAGACTGAGAAAGACAAACACGACAAGATGAATCACAAATATGACTGGCAGGGCAGGAAACGAGGAGACGAGGGCTCTGTTGTTTCAAAATGACTTTCCTGTTAACGGTGACCTGTGGCTTCGTCCTGATCATTCTGTAAATCTAATTTCCTTCATGGAATCAATCGGCAATCTATTCAAATTAGACTTAATCTAATCAATACTGTACCTTTTTGTTGAATGTTGATGCTGGACTCCAAGAAGGATTCAGAGAAGACCACTGAACCCAGGTCTCCTCCGTCCCACTGCAGGTCTGGGATATCATGGACAGTCATTGAGGCCTTAGAAAAAAAGCACAATTAGTCAAGAACCCTTTGGTCAATCAATTAAGTAATATTCTTCTCTAACGTACTGTTTTTACGACGTAACGGCTTTCTTCATCAGTCAGAGGAATGATCCTGAAAATAAAAAACAGTCTCTTCAGGTCTGAAAGGTTTAAGGAAACACCACCTGAGTGCATATTTTTCAAACAGCACAAAGAAAATTTCAAAGAGCTGTGTAGAAAATGACCAGTTGGGACGAGCTAACGCGCACCTTCCTTGCTTGTTTACTGCCTGAATGTTGAAATCACATTTGGACCTGAGGAGAGAAAACACAGAATCAAGCCAGTTCTAAGAATCCATTTCATTTCATGCTTGGCTGAAAGACTCAGTGGACAACAGCGGAAAAAAACTAAAATCAATGTGTACCTGAGAGAACTGCGGTACTGACTTAAATTCACTGAGTCCAAAGCCACGAGAAAGGTGTTCTCTGCCACATCCTTAGCCTGCAACAGTACGTATGTATTAATGACCACCAATACACGCACAGTACACGCTGCGATATAAATGTTAAAACAGATGCTGTTTTTCTTCTTACCTTGGTAGCGCTGGTGGTGCAGGAGTAGCATTTAATTCCTGAAAGGACTGCTTGAACAGCAGCGGAATAAATCTGTGACAAAAGTCTGAAAAAACAAACACAGAAAAACAGACATTCTTTAACATTTAACAACGGCTGTTAGCTTAGAGGGAACGTATTAATCATGAAATCCAAAATTAAATCACTTACAAGACTTCTGTTTTCTTCTGCTCGGTGTTTTGATTCCCTGTGGGTGAAACACAGTGAGTGTAAACAGATTATACACTGACAGTACATGTAAGGGCCAAAAACTTCCAACACAGGATATGTCATTCTATATCATGAGTAACATATACATCATGGTACAGTAACACGGGCTCATGCATAGTTTTTGCATTGTTATCAATACTACATGTATTTGGACGTAGAAAACAAGTAGAAAACAATAAACAGGCAAGCAGCAAAGAGTCCTAAGCAGCTGTACTCTCTACAGCATCATCATCACGGCCACTCGTTTGCATCCACTGTGAATGTAAACACAGCTTAAGGGACAGCTCCTGTGGTGGAAACAGTATTGCCAAATCTCCACCAGTGGACACATTTCTACCATCGCCCAGTATATATCTCCAAACCACCCAACCCAGTACAAATAAGGGCTTCTTATATTACACTTAAACCCAGTTCAGCTAACCCCTCTCTGGACCGTCCATTTATAGCAACATATCTCAGCAGCACCTCTGATGGAGGGTTAGTCAGCACCACTTTAACCTCTGGGTTAACAAACTATGCTCTGCAGCAGGGTTTCCACTGAAACATGATGCTGAAGACAATAAGATAAAATCATTAAAAACCTTCAGAATTGCATAAATATGAAGCAGAATGAAGCCTCACCAAGGTATGGAGTGTGGGTGGTCCCAAAAAAATAGGTTCGAGAGCAAGCTAGAGGTCCTTTGGGAGCCACACACTGCAGAATCTAAAGGACAAAAAAAAAGTGTTTCCTTTGAAAATTGCATTCACAGCATGTTCCCACTTCACAAAGGACACAGACAGAAGTGGTGCGAGGTGACCTGAATCTCGTATTTACAGGAGACACTGAATCAGCCGTCTAGCTTCCTGGTACAAGATGTCAAAGATGATTTATGGCAAAGCTGCTCTGCACATCACTGGTTATACCGTGCTACTTCACCAGGTGGTGCTGTAGGCTGGTTCTGCTCTTAAACTTGTGTAGTGTGATTTATGAAATATTAAGTACACACAATGGAAAAATTACATTAATGCCACATGAAACGCTGCAGAGTTTTCACAGTGGTAGGTCCCAGTCATTAACAGAGAGCCTTCAGTGCTGTAAGTAGTTCAGCTAAGTCTTCTTTTCACATCACGCTGTTATTTTTATTTCACACTTCTCACCATGTGTTTGGCTGCAGAACCTCGGGGGCCTGTGTTGCGGACCTGATGACTCTCTGAGGGAAAGTTGAAGGAATAACTCTCCAAATCCTCTGAGGAGGAATGCTTCCCAAACAGCACAAAGGGCTGCTGACTTTTACTGAAATAAACAAACATTCGATCAAGCGATAGTATGTGTTTCCATACAAGAGTACAGATTAAGATAATTTCAGTATTCAAACAGTGCTGAGTATGAAGAAAACCTTTTATCTGTGATGTTGCTTGAGATCAGTCCATGAGAGTAATACGTGCGGAACGGCTGTGGATTAATGAGAACACACTTTATGAGGACACTTAGCTGAAGTGTAACCAGACACTGAACAATACCTTCTGAAAACACTCTCTCCACTTCCTGTAAACTACATAAAGTTTACCACAGATGCACAAGTAGTCGTTTAAACAGATGCTGATTGATCTCCTTCCTGCCTCTGCCCCCTACACTCCATCTCTGTTTGTCAGACCATGTTCAATTTGGAGGAAGAGGAAGGGTGCAATAAAACTCTCTGATGATGGTGCCTCCATGCTGACTTATACCCCATGACTAATATGTGAAGTGCAGGAGGAAAGAGGAAGCATGATACTACTTCAAGCATGATCTTGATCTTTTAATACTATTCTTGATCATACTTTACACACAATCCTGTCATGCACTCTTCTCATACTGCAATTTATTTTCACCGTTGTTTTAAACCAAATGACAAAATGTATAGAGGACTTTGACCTAAAAAAGGGAAAATATGAAATCCAATAGGTTCTGTTGAAAGGCAGTGAATTGCTCTCCACAGATTGTTTTATTTTTTGGAGGAATATGTGGAATAAACATACCTCTCCTGCCTGCGCTTCAGACAGCTCTAAGATGGAGAGATGGCTCTCCAGGTCCATGCTGGAGAAAAAGCCACTCCACTGTTTCTCAAAGTTAACCAAGTCCTGAAAGACCAACAAACAACACCAAGGTTAGAGTACAAATCACACCGACTGGTCATGTTTACATACTAAATAGGGCTTTTGATGAGCCAAAAACACAGCTGATTATCAAAATCAACTGATTATACGTCAACGCAATGACTTTAAAAATGTGAACATTTTTAGATGAGGTAACTTTTATGAAAAATGGTGATAAAATTACAAGAGTTTAATTGATTAAAAAAAATACTGATTATTCTTAATAACTACTATGTATATTCTGGACGTGGACATTTTAGACAAAGGTCCAGGTGTCACAGGTGAGCTTTGTAGAGAAGAAACTCAGTATTTCACCTCTGTGAAGACGCTATCCAGGGACACTGGGTCAAGCCTGTTGTAAACCTGCCACAGCTTCTCGCTCATGTCCATCAGCTGGAAAAGCAATGGACAAGTACAATGTAGTGCTACGCATACTGTTATGAGAACTGTACTTCACTTTTTTCTTCTTTTTTTGGGGGGGGGGGGGTGGTGGTGACGGTACCTTGTATTTCATGGTAAAAAAGCTTCCTCCACCGATGCCTTCCAGGGCAAATGCCTGAATTAGGGGCCACTTCTCCACCATAAACATATCAAACCTCTGGATGTGTCCTAAAAGTAACAGTATTGCAGGTATAATTACTTGCGTTGTTGGTGTAATTACACAGTAAGTACATGCTGTCAGGTAGCAAAAGTACATTTTATTCTGGCTTACTGGGATGGAATGTCATATTAGTGTGTGAACACCTTTCTCTATCTCTTTAACATGTGTAGTGAATGAATGTGGAGATTAAGACATGATGATTCGTACCCTGGGAGCTGTAAGGTACTCCGATGCGATAGCAGTCCTGCACCATCGTGACGAAACTGGAGATTTTGAATTCCTCTGCTGCTTCCTCATCTTCATACTGTGAGTGGAGGTGGGAAAATAACAAGGGTTAACAATTTAGGTCGTTTTCACACCTGACCAAGCCGACTCGGTTCGATTGGGGAGCTGAAAGTCGCACCATTGTTGCATTTATCACTTGTTTGGGTTCTGCTTTCACACTGTGATTTCTAAAGCGCGCCGAACTTTCTGAGCAGCGTCACGTGGTTGAAAGGGGCGCTCGTCGATTGGACAAAGTAGGAGGGGAAATCCCTCCCTCCCCCTCCCATTATTTTAGGGAATGCTACAACGTTAGTGAACACAACTGTTCCTATAATGCTATCGTAGCTTGTCAGGGATCGATTCTGTTATTTTTCTAACTTTGACGATCTAACATGTGACAACATATGAGCTCAGAGTTTAAGGACTGTGACTGTTGGTAGTTGGGATTTGATTTTGTTTAAATATGCCAAATTGTGAATTTATGGGTTATTGTTGTTCAGACAATTGAGCTAAGCTAGCTAGCAACTGCTAATGTCAGCGGTCACTTGTTACCCTAGATGCACTGCGTATGCACTGCGTACAGCGTCACTACGTACATTTGGTCCTGTGTTTGGTCCGCTGAGCTTTCACACTGCATACGAACTGAACCAGGGTTCACTTGCAAGCGAACCGAGACCCATGTTTTCAGGCGGACCAGAGCTTGCTTGTTTGGTCCGCACCAGAGTTCGGATCAGCTTTCACACCTGCCCAAACGAAGCGGACTATCCGAGGAAACGAACTCTGGTCCGTTTAAAGTGGACCAAACAGCTCTGGTGTGAAAGCGACCGTAGAAAAGGACAATCACAATTACAAACACAGCCACAAAGGGTCATATTTAGAATTTTCAGCATTGAAACAGGCCAATCATCAGTCTGATATCTGAGTTTTCGAAGCAATGTCAGACAACTAGCAGTTGTAAAGAGGCCCAGCCACCTGTGCACAGACTGCAGGTACGCTGATAAAAACCAGAACACACTGATTTAAATTAATGTGCTGCTTTCGCTGCACAGCCACTGTAGACAGGGTGCACTTAAACACACTATCTACCAAACAAATGACCTTCTGTCTAATGTACAACACTTAAACTTGAATTTCCTTGTTTTTCAGAGGTGCAACACAAATAAACCTGTCTTGCCTGAAAATGTAAACAGTTACCTGCAAGGCTGAAAACTGCAGGCAGGTGGAAACTCAATATGTCTAAAGATTCCTGATAAGGTTCCTACGTTTATTGTAAACATACAGCAACAGTAATGAACAGGAATGATAGGCCTGTAAGGGAGGAAGTAAGCTTTTAACCTCTGCCTCCGTCATGCAGTAGAGATGCAGGTTCCTCCAGTGGGACACATAGGGCAGGAGGTAGCTGTAGTTCATTGGGTTGCAGTACAGATGAACACACTCAGCCTTAATCAGCAGGATCACGTCTGTAAAGCAGACCAGTAGTGTGTCAGAATAGATAAAAACTACAGCAGGCACAAAAATATCATTAAAATCTTGTGAAGAACACTTGTAAAAACTCACCATCCAGCATTTCTTCTGGAAACTCCTCAAGGACATGTTCCAAATTCAGCTGATTTCGTCCATACAGTCCATAGAAAAGGTATTTCGCCAGCTCGGTGCACCCCTCATTATATCTGCTGTCAATTCCTAAAATAGGCAAAAAATAACATTAATATCTGCTCTCTGTTTTATTAACTTCCCTTTGTCTTAGCAAACAGTGTCAGTGCAGCGCGGTGAACCAGGCCATATAATGAAATGAAAGCTTAAAGATAGCAAACTTTTCAACTTAACATACCGAGAGAGCACAGGATGCCATCAGGAGTGGCAGCACCACCCTCACAGAGCAGAGCCTGGACCTGACGCAGGCGGCAGCAACTGAAAAGTCCAGCAATGAAAAGAATATAATATACAGTCATTATCTTTATAAGTTCAGCAGTGGGAGTGAATCCACTAAAACATATTTAGAAAAATGTCTGAGAAAAAACACGTCAGCTGAGATCACTGTCCTAAAGGTCACACACAGTAATGAGATAGCTTTAGCTAAACATGTTATGACTACAACAGATTTCAACGACAGCTTTTCTCATAATAAATGCAATTTTACAATTATGACATTGTTCCAGCAGGTCAAAATAGTCAGTAAATTATAAGATAATTAGGCATATGATACGTATAAACTCATCTCAGTCTTTCAGTAGTGCTGCAATTTAAATTTTTGTTTGCTTTTGGGAATGCAGTACTTTCCACACATCCTTCATTATTCATTAAGCTTTAGCTGACATTAGCTTCAGTAATGGCCACAAAAACAATATTGACTGAGGTGCGGGGACTTTCTTGGAATGGGTGTTCACGTTTTAAGACATATAATTATGTCGCTCGGCCGGTGAATTAACACTGGCGGTGTAACCTAAAACTGGCCAGACACCTAGCTAATATTAGCATTACTGTCAACGGTACCGTTAATTAACGATAACTGCTCTTAAAACGGCGACAAATAACGGACAGCGGCTCGCGCTAACGTTAGCCACGCTAGCTTGACAGGCTCGCTGTTGTCTCTAAACACAATTCGATATTAACGCTACCTGACAGCTGGGTTGATTCCCGATAATTTTCCGTTTACTCTCCGTATACCGGCCATTGTAATTGTTGTCACGGCTCACGTGATTTACGTTTTAAACCGAATAACGTCGTGTATTTTCAGGCCGAACAACTACATCTTCTCCATCACCCTGGAGAATGTCTACACTAGATAGCATAGCAACGGAGCGAACCACTTGATATTGAGGGGCGTCGAGAATATCGCTATGATGTTGTGGAAAAATAATGACAATATATACGACTGATTACTAGAATTTCTGAAACGTTACACACATATATGGCAGCATAATTCGTATTAACCAAACAAAGCGATTAACAAATACGAATGTATTTGACTTTGCCGGATGGGTTACCCCATTTGACGCTGTAGTACTGCCATGTTTTGGGCCGTTTGACAGCGACAGGCAGCAGCGCGCAGCAGCACAGGAAGATGGTGCAATCCCTCAGTAATCTCAGCTGTTGTGTGGCCTGTGAAGGGGAACTCCTCCATATAATACAGCCACTTCTGTGCCTGTATTACATTATATGTAGCTGCTATCAATGATAAGTCCATGTTTTTCCTTTGAGGTATTTTTTTAACGACACGGGCTACTGTCAATTCATGACTTCATCATAAATTATAAGGAATTAAAGAAAGCAATGCAGGAGCTCTGTCAATCAGGAATGTCCTTTGAGTCTTTGGCATTAAGGAGCATGTTGGACCACATTGTCTCTTGCATGTCATGGCACTGCTTCTCCTGTTTTGGCTGAATGTCTGCAGTGAGAGTGATGCAGCTCCAATGCAATCAAGAAACAAAAACAGGATGCCTCTCAGGCTGCCTTCATTGTGCTGAAGGCAGCAACTTGATAGTCAGGTAGGAAAAGGAAGCTGAACCCGGCCAGCTGATTAGGGCTTTGTAAATTCCCATAATGATTTGATTCAGTTTAAAATGTTCACCTTAAATATGTCTTTTGTGTTTGTGTGTGATTTGCAAGGCTACTACAGAGCCTTGACACAAGTGCACAAAGGTATTAGCAGGAAGTACTGCTTCTTGTGAGTTCAACAATGCTTGTGCAGGGAGGAACCGAGATCTTTCAGAACTCAAGCATGACCTGAAGCATAAAAGATGCACTGGACTAGTAGCTCGGCCGCTGCAGGTTGTGCCGTGGAATGCACTTCCTTGACAACAAAACTGCGGGTGAAATGTTGTAATCAGGAAGCATCTTCTTCTCTCTTGTTTCAGAGCCAGAGAATCCAGTTTCAGGTGTTATGTTGAGCTGACAAGGATCTCAGACCTGTGAGAGCACCTGCAAGAGACATGTCGCACAGTGAGTAATTCTTTTCTAAAATGTGCATTTTCAGACATATTCAGAACTACAAATGACTAATCAAGTTAATCTGCTATACAGGAGCTGTTAACCATCACTAGGCCTGAAAAATTAACATGCAATTGGGTTTTGCTCAGTTTATTAGAAAAAATGTGAAAGTTACTGCTAAAAATGAGATATGATTACTTGGTGTGTGCACTAAAAGTGATTACAGGTCACTGATAAGTCATTCCTGTGTTGTTTGGCAGACGGCATAATGAACACAAGTCAGATGATGGTGGTCATATCCACAGTGGAGCAATGGTCCTCTTTCAAGTCCCTGCTGCAGGACAGCTCTGGGGATAAACATCTCCAGTTAACCTGTAGCTCTCTGGGATCAAATCAAGCCTGCGCCTTGACGGTGGACGGTCACTCAATCAGCTTGCACTATGCAGACTTAAAACAAGACATGACAGAGGAGGGCATCAGCCAGGCTATACATGGCTGCTTTAAGTCCTGCACAGGTGGAATCAGTACATTTCTGCTCCTGATCGAAGGTGGACATTATGCAAAGAGGGAGAGACGAATGATAGAGACACTGCAGGCGCATTTTGGAGCTGAAGCTTTAAAATACCTGGTCGTGCTCTCTTTGGAAGATGGAAAGGTTGCTGACACACTGGACGACGCCCTCCTGGAGCTGATCAACATGTGTGAGGGAAGATACTGCCGAATCACATCATCAGCAGCGAGAGACAAACTGCGCGCTCTGCTCGAGATGGTCGACTACATGCTGACTGAAAACGGTGTGACTGGCTACACGCAAGCCATGCTGACTGAAGCCAAGAAAAGCAGCACCGAAGACTCAGCGATGAAGATGCTGAGACAGAAGGTGCAAGAGGCCCAGGAGAAGGAGCAGGCCTACAAGCAGCTGGTTAAACAACAGGAGGAGAGGAGAGCGAAAGAAATGGAGGCGCTGAAGGCGAAACATGCTGAGGAAAGAAAGAAGGAGGCCGCTGAAAAAGGGCAATATGAGACAAAAAGAGAGAGCCTGGAGGAGGCTGTGATAAGCCACAGAGCCATGCTGCAGCTCCAGATGAGCGCCACCGATGGTAAGTCTTCAAGAGTTTTATATCAGAAGATAAAGAAAAACACAGATCCGCCTATTTCCTGTACTCCAGTAATGCAGTGCAGTTACTGCAACAGTCTGATTTTCTAAATGAACTTTTATTTCATGGGAACATTTAGAAAACTGCAGAAATCTTTTAAGAACGTCTTACTGCTCCACCGACGTTCAGATGCAAACATTTTGCCCACTAGGAGGCGATAGAGTTACACATGGATAAGGGCCATTCATCACTTGCCATCTACAGTACAGAGTATCTAATAAAATCAGAGAGAATATTCATCCTTTAACCTCAACACAGCAAGTGATGCATTAAAGGTTATGATTTCAATAAAAATGCTTCAGAAATGTCCAGTTGTGGGTTTACAAGTCGGTGGGTATTCTTACTTTCTACCTTTTCCCTCTGAAAATGCTTTCTGACGGCCAGTTTCCTTTTCTTTTTTTGCTTTAAGATGATGACACAAAGAAGCTGGCAGTCATCCTGTTGGGTCTCTCTGGCAGCGGGAAGTCTTCTGCCTTGAATCTAATTCTGGAGAGAGCAGGTAATCAATACTCAGTTAATGGGTCGAGTCAGGAACCCCCTCAGCCCACCTTGTCTTGTGTGAGAAAAGAAGTTTTCGCAGCAGGGAGGCAACTCATCCTGGTGGACACCCCCGAGCTGTGGGACGAGGACGAGGTGGAAAATGTGGAGCTGGTCAAGGACTGCTTGGCTTTGTCCTTACCTGGGCCCCATGTCTTCCTGCTGGTGCTCCAAGTGGGGCGCTTCACCCAGGGAGAGTGCGAGATGCTGGCGCACCTGCAGAGGATCTTTGGGCGAGACTTCACAGAGCACGCCATCGTCCTCTTCATTCGCTTTGACGGCAACCAGCACAGGCCTCAGAGGATCAACGATTATGTGGCTGGAGCCCATGCAGCCCTCCAGGGTCTCATCAGGAAGTGCGGGAGCCGCTATCATGAGCTGAATGTTACAACGTCCCACAATGCCCTGAGCTATCCTCAGGTGAATGACCTGCTCTCGGGAATGAACAAGCTGGTGGCTTCACATGGAGGCCGCTCCTGCGCAGTGAGGAGATTTTCTGAGCAGGAGCTGCAGGAGAGGAAGAAAGTGATTGAGGAGAGGAAGGAGGGGGCTTTAGAAGTCAACTACTTATTAAGAGATGCTTGATGTCTGCACTCAGAGGCAGGGGCTGAACACAAAAACAGCAACCTGTCACCTGTGTGATAGTCCAGTACAACATGCATGCAGGATTTTGCATTGGATTGAATTACACTGCTTTAAATTGTATATTTTTAATGAGTTTCCTGCAGAGAGTTGCCACCGGGGGCGCTCTATATGGGTGAATTTCACAAAATCTCCAACCGTTGCAGTTAAAGGGGGTTATGTAGATGAGATATACATTCAGCTGTTAGAAAACACAGACTCCACACAGACAGTTAAGTATCAGTCTCATTAAATCAGAATGATCATTAAATTTTGCATTGTGAATAAAAATAAATTCCTTGTGGTGTGGGGATTTTCCAGAGCAGAACATGTCGGGAATTATTCATGTCCATGCTTATCTGTATAAAGCAGAGAGGGGAGGAAAAGAAGAACAGCTGCAGGTTTTATTTACTTTTGGAAATTGATATGAGACCTTATCTGACAGGTTTCTGAGATTTATTTGTTGATATTTTGATTGGCTAACTTACATCCTCAAACACCATCCTGCAGATGATACAGCTGATACAACAGCATGAAAACAAATGTTGTCTCGATTTAATCATAAGTTCTAATGTCTTGTAATTTAACATATTAATGATCTTATTATTTGCAGTTAGCTGATCTTTTTTTTACTCATACCATTGTTTTATATGATTTTTGAACCTTTTGTGTTGATATTTTATCTCTGCAAATCTTTATTTTACTGCATCTGCTGCTTATTGTACAAGATACTAAACAACTCAAGACAAATAAGATGTGATCAACAGTTTTTTATTGATTCCTTCATAAAGTGATTTGATAAAATGACGTGGAATGTATTCTGGTTAATCTGTTTGTACAGGTGGTGCTGGAGATCCATCTCTAGATCCATGCATTAGATGCAAATGTCCAACATATCGCATATTATAACACACTAGCTTAATGTCAAAGTAGAATAATCATTGACTCAGCAGAAGCGTGATTGTGGCAGACGCGTGGTTGATAACTAATAAGTGTAACGCTCGCTGTCCTTTCTTTAGCTGCTCGGGTCCTGGGTCGCGGCAGGCTGCAGGCCCATGGTGCTGTCAATCCACTCGGTGTAGTGGGAGATGACAGTGTAAATTCCAGGCTTTTTAACTTGGCCACACTTCTTTCCACCGTTGGAAGTGATGCCCACTGCAATGCCATTGTAGAGCAGAGGGCCTCCAGAGTCACCCTGAAAGGCAACAAACACACAGGAAGAACAGGTCTAAAACAGGAAGTTACAGTATCTAAACCTACATCTGATAGAGTGGTGACTTCATTAGGCAGCAAGCGCTGACATGCTAACATGCTAACGTGTAGCATCTGTTTACCATGTTCACTATCTTAGATTAGCATGCTAACAGTCTTAGGCTGTTATAAATAAACAGATAAGACCAGAAACATATGTAAGAGCAGGTTTCTCTGGGCAGTTTGATATCTGCTTTTGAGGGGGCGGTTATGTTTTTGGCTGTTAAAGGTCCAGTGTGCACAACTTAGTGGCCTCTAGTGGTGAGGTTGCAGATTGCAACCAACTGGGTACCCCTCGGCTCAACCCTCCTTTTCCAAGCATGTAGAAGAACCTATGGTGGCTGCGAAACTCAGCCACTCTAGAGTCAGTGTTTGGTTTGTCCCTCCAGGGCCACTATAGCAGTGCAACATGGCGGACTCTGTGGAAGAGCCCCCACTTCCTCTGTAGATATAAAGAGCTCATTTTAAGTTAATGAAAAGAGAACAATTCTAGTTTTCAGGTGATTGTACACTGATGAAAACATACTTCTGAATATCATATGCTATTTCTTCCATATTCTCCCTGTAGATCCCTTTAAATCTGACACTCTGGTCCTTTAAGTGTTGTTCTGCTACTTTTGTAGAATTGATCTTATGTGACATCAGAAGTTCAGTTTAAGGATCTACAGGGTCATGCTTGAGGTCCCATTTTGAGATTTTAGTCTCACAAAATCCTTCTTCAGCTTTCTTGCCTCTACTCTAACTGTGATTCTTCAGTTCCTATTCAAAGCTGGACAATAACATTAGCATTGGCAAAGAAAAGATAGTTTATGTGATAACAACAACAACATTAGCTGTTTTGCCATAAAGTCCGTGCAGCGTCACTCACAGAGGAAAGAAGACCTCATTTGTGTACTTTTCAAGAGTGAAAATAAAACCATGCAGGTCGAAATTTAAAAAGTACTTTTAATTCAGAAAAATACACGTGACCTGGCTCATAGTCATGTGGTCTGTCCCGATTGTTGACAGCCATGTTTAGTAGTGGCTGATGTTCAGGCTTTCAATTGATTTGTTTGTTTTATCTTATTCCTTTAATCAGGCTTCTTATCATATTTAATCTTTATTAGTATCTTATTTTAGTTGCATGTTTTAACAACATGTTTAATTACTATTTATTTCATATATTCATTTTATTTTATTTTATGTTTATATCTTAGTCCCTTGGTTTTTAGCTCCAGTGTTTCCTCATGGGGGCCCTTGGTTTTTAGCTCCAGTGTTTCCTCATGGGGGCCCCCCACACTGGGAGCTGCTTTTGGTCTACTGATGGGGGTGCTGCCGAGGGGACGGCTCTGGCCTGGATGGCTGGAGGCCTCTGCACCTTGTGTGGCTCCTCCTGTCTGCCTGGGTCGGGGTGGTCTCGGGCGGCGCTCCCTAGTCATGGGCCGGGGGCCCTCTCAGTGTGGATGGCCCCCAAAGGTGGCTTATTCCTTGCCTTGTCCGTATGGGTGTGTGTGTGGGTGTGTGTCTTCGTGTGTGCGTGTCTGTGAGTGTCTGTCTCTATATGTCTCTGTATGTTTTTATGGGGGCGGGAGGGCTGGGTTTTCTTCTTTGTTGTTTTTAGCCTCTGTGAGGCACTTTGTGTTGCTTTTAAGTATGAAAAGTGCCATATAAATAAAGTTTGATTTGATTTGATTAGTAGAGGAGAAGGAAGTGGAACTTACATCACAGCTGTCTTCCTTCTTGTATGGGTGGTCACAGGGGTCCGGGCATATTCTATGTGCACACATCATGTTCTTGGTGAACTTTCTGCCAAAGTAGTCGCTGCGTCTGCACCGAGCCGAGCTCATCACATCCATGACCACCTCTTTGAGCTTGTCCGGTCTGGACCCCAGGTTATCGAGGGATCCCCAGCCAGCTGTTTCAACCTCTGCGTCCGTGTCGGGGTTTGTGCCGCCTGCTCGCAGGTATTCCACAGCTTTAATGGCTTCAGAGGCGTTAAACGGACGATCCAACTGCAGAAATCACAAAGAAATGCTCCAAAATCCATTTTTTTTTCTTTTGAGGAAGCTCCGTCTCTAGATCTGTGGTTGACTTGCTCCCTGAAATAGAGCAACATAACAAAATCTACACTTACCTTAATTAAAGCGATGTCATTATCATAGTTTGACATGCTGAAGTCTGGGTGGTTGTAAAGCTCCAAAATATCAAACGTCTGCTTTGTCTCTTCAGGTTCACTCAGAGAATGAACACCCAGCACTACTTTCCTCCCATTTGGCCTGTGAAAACAGTAATAATCACAGTAATAATGTACTATTAAGAACTCTTCAAAACTTACTATTATATGATAACAGATTCTATTAAATAAATATTCTAATCACAAAAAGGAGACATAGACTGAAAGATAAAGATAAAAGTGCATGTGTTCTCCCACAAAATGCATGACAAAAACTTAGATAAACTCTTAAAAAATCATTTCCAGTCACTGAATGAAATCATGAAAACCAAATAAATAAATATGATAATATTTCCCCCAAAAAACCCTCAAAGAAAAGAGCTGAGCCACATCAGCTCTCACACAGAAAACATGGAAAATCTCAGCTGATGCAAATATTTTATGAAAACCTGCTCTGGACCAAACATCCTCTATCATTCATTATCTTGTACTTTGTGTTTCTCACACAACAAGCTACACTGCTGATGGTTAGGAGAAGGTTGCCTCACCCTGTTGGCAGGCAGTGCACTGCAGTCATCACCCACTGCTCCGCAATCACAAACCCTCCACACTCGTGCTTCATACTCTCTCCTTCTGGCACCTGGATGGAGGCCATGTAGGGGCGAGAGTGCGGAGCCGCCTCCCTGCCGCCGATTATACCCTCACCTGAAACGATCAGAACACATTGAATACAGTAATATACAGCATTGCATGGGAAGGTACAAAGTCGGAATAATGAGCAAATAATTAAGCATCAGGTAAAATCTTAAGAATAACACAAGTATAGATTTGCAGAAAAAGACATTGGTGACACAATAAAACAATGAAAATCCAAACCAATGGACGTGAATGTCATGAAGTAAAACCAAACAGATGAATCAAAGACTCACTGTGTGAAACGAGGGCAAAAACAAAAACAGCAGCAGCCGCCACAACGCCCTTCTCTGACACCATGATGTCGGTTTAACTGAACCAAAACCAGCGGCTGTGGTGTTTTAAAGGCTCCCAGTAGAAAGAGAGGAAACATAAATCAAGCAGATATGGTGCAAGACACAAGTGGGAGTCTGACGATCCTTCTGTTCCCTGTTTCCTGGAATGAAAAACAGGAAAGCAAACAACATGTTCGCTGATAACTTTTACTGAGACAGATGCTTTCTTCTTGGAAAGCTCTGTTACATCTATAGATTAGATTAGATTAGATTAGATTAGATTAGATTAGATTCAGCTTTATTGTCATCGAACGAAATGCAGATGGGCATCTAACCAGAAGTGCAAATAGTCATAGTATCCAAACCCCCCCCCCCCCCTCAAAAAAAACAGACAGGCAGCAGCAGAAATGGTGCAGAAAGTTTCACTTTCTCTGTGATTTAATGACTTAATGTCAGTTTACATAATGCTGAGATTTGTATGGGCGCCCTTGACCTCGCGCACTTAAACACAACACTCACAGGAAGAGGACATTATCTTCTTCTTCTTACCGTAAATCCAGCAGGAAAACATGAAACGCAGCCAATCTGGAACAAATCAGCACATTTTACACATTTTGCAATGACGGCGGGTCAGAAACGATCGCAGCAGCCAACAATAAGCTTGTCTATTGCACTGTTCTGTGCACAGACACAACGCTGTACAGTACACACAGTATATGCACAAACCTGTAGGAGTGTCCTGCAGACAGAGGACAGATCATTCAGCATGTCTCTGCTGATGTGACCTCTTAATATTGGACGCTGCAGACGGACACTTCCTGTGCATTGCAAGAATGCAGTTTCAATACAATGTGATTTAAATATCTGACAAAGAACACATGCTGCATTAAATGAGCGTGCAAATCATCAATTATCAACAACAGATGAAACATCTCAGCTGTTCAGTTTGATTGTGTACAAAAGTCGTGGCCACACTTGTCCACAGAGGACAGATCGGAGACTTTTTGATGACCTAAATCTGAGTTCTGAAAGTCATAGCATGCGTGGAGGTGCAGACTAACACGGCTTTCAATGACGTTTGCCTGCAACCTGATTGGACTGACAGCTGGGGTACCATGGCTGGTTTTAACTCACTCATTTAACTTTTATTTGCAGTCATTTTGGGCCGGCGCAGAGGCAGCAGCGCCTGAACAGAGACACTGCAGGCGATGGAAAGGAATTCCTCGCTGTCTTCAGCACGACAGAGAGAAAAAGGCCCAGACATGAACAGAACCAGACAGCAGACATCACCCCCTCCAGGCTTCATTAGAAAGGTGACAAAAGATTGATAAGTTATTACAGCAGGAGAGGGAACCTCACCTTCCTATCCACCAGGGAACGCACAGGTTCAGATAAAATACACTTTTCCAACATGATTGTGGCATGCAAAAAACAATTTTGCATCTAAATGTTCTCCGTGTCGGAGATGATGCAACTCGTGAAGCTCTCAGCTCCGAAAACACGGTTCAGGTCATGATGTCACTTGCCAAAGGGTTTTATATGCAGCGTCTAAGCGCTGACATTAGCAAAGACTATAATTGTAGTGTCGTGAACGATTCTCTCTGTCTTGAATTAAATATTACACCCTGACTTCCACCTGTCTTTACCTTTTGTCTTTTACTTTGGCACCGGTTTGATGTTACTTGTCCGGACAAACTGCACCTCTTGCACAGAACTCAACCCATGGATTTGTTTCTGCTTCCAGAGCAGCTCTGAGAAATGTTTGTTTAACTGAAACTCCTCGGCTGCTGTTTGGACAGAATAATCCTGTTGTGAACTTGGGAAGAAATATTGCCCTCGGTCTGGGAAAATTTCTGTATGGCTGATTATATTTGAGGTGGAGGTGCAGGGGAAGAGAGGCCTTCCAGGAGATTTAGAAGTCAAATATTTTACCCAGGGAAATATACCGATGTTGTTTTGTTTCAGCCAGGGTCTGTTGCACCTGGTGATTACTTTGTATTGGTTGTCTTGTCAGCTTTGGTTTGCCGCGCTGTGCAGCTCGGAGGTTTTCGACGGACTGTGTGTAGATACATGTGAACACGGCTCTGTGCTGCTTCGCTCTAATGAAAACACACTTTCAGAAAAAAAAAGCCTCTGTGCTCTCCGTGAACAGGTTGTAGCTTTGCAGCCCACATCAGTAATTATACTGTTACACTCTACTGTTAGAGTTTCTGGTGGGTTTGGAGACCATCCTACGAACAAAAGGAAAGACGTCTGGAAGGACTACTGTGTCACTCAGGCAGGAAGTTTAGCTTTACCTTCATCCTGTATGACTGCATGACAGCACCATTGCAATCAATGGCTTTCTCATTCAGTGTGACCAAGTGGAATTTACAGATTTTGTCACAGTCTGCTACGAACAAACAACTCTACACTGCTGCGTCATGCACAGATGCTACTGCTACCAAAAACCATTGTGTGTCAGCACAAGCATAAGATGCAGCTCCCATTTTGGTCAAGTCGAAAAAGTTAAAAAACTAAAACAGGTTGAAGACTTTAGATACTGCTGATTTTTCTGGACCACATTAGGCAACCCGCTGTGTCACAAACTGCAGTAACATCTGAAGCAAACCTCACGTTTATTCTTCATCTTATAGATCCCTGAGCCTAGTGCAATTTCCCCCAAGGTTTGCTATGAATAGATATATAATTTTAAGGGGAAAATAGAGATGACCTGCAGCTATTTTATCTTCATTAGAGTTTATTCTGCTGTTGCCTGGTTTCATAAATAAATAAATAGATACACAATCCCCAGCAAATTTAAAAATCTGCCTTATTAGAAACTTGAACATTGATGAATGTTAAATTGCTTGTCTTCCTGTAGACTTTTCAGGTGCTGTGATTGGTTAAAAGACCCTCAGTGTAACACTATAATTGCACCAACTTGTATTTGGTATTTTCCATGAAATCAGTTAGAAATTACACGGCTCGTTCCAGAACATTCTTTATTTTACTACCTGCAAAATAAAGTATTGTCACCGTTTTATTGCATGCAGGTCACACCACAGACCACGCAGACTGATGTGTTTTGCAGATTGTCTCAGAACATTGTGTTAAATTTTGTCGACGAAGCCGTGGAGTCACAGGGCTGCCAGTCCAATTATAGACCTGCACTGCCCTCTGCAGGGAAAAACAAGTACTACTCGTAAATGTGACTATTCCAGAAAAACAAACAAGCTCATCAGTGCTAATGAAAAAGTGTTTGTTGCCTTAACATGTCACATTAGACTTAAAGTAAACTGCGAACGCGCTGCTGAAAGATCACGTTTATGTTTTGAAGCCATTAAAGTAAACTGGGTGAACGTTAAACAGTAAAATACATGAAGTAAAGTCTTGTAATGTCAAAAAGTGTTTGATTGAACTGGATGCCAATTTTATATCATCACAGCTATTTTCTCAGAAATAATTATGAAAATTAAAGTTGCACAAATGCTTACTCAGCGCCCTCTTTCCTAATATCTCAGGGGTTTGACCTTCCACAGATCATGTGGTCGCATTACAGTAAAGTGGGGAAATAATACGTGTTAGGTCTTTATAGCATTTTCCAACTCCTCGCCAATTAAGTCGTGACTCACATACTCACAATTACAAGTTAGGAAGAACATAATAGTTAGAAATTATAGGTTCAAACGTACAAAGACATCTGTATCCACCTAGATGATGATGAGTTAATTTAGCTGCAGAAATTTGCTGTAAAATGGAATATCCAGCATCTGTGAGTAATTCACAAAACAACGTTTAAAGCAAATTCCTTACTACCTGACATGGATATTATGTGTTTTATAGATTTTAAGTGATGAACTTTAGCTCATGCACGTCACATTTCCACCCATGCACAGTTAGTATAGATATGCATAATGTGCTATAGGCTCCACAGCTGCAGCACAGCGGTGTGAACTGGCTGTACATGCTGAATGTTGCTCTGCTGCACTGTATCAGACTTTTGATTGTCGAGTTACAGCTGCAACTGTAGCCTCAAGCAACCAAGCCCACCCAGCCAGGTATGCAGCGTGTGTGCGTGCGCGTGTGTGCGTGCGAGTGTGTGTTTGTCTGTTACACGTGTTGGCATGTGCGTGTGTGCAGCCGTCCATATCTGTTCATCCATGTGTGTGGTCTGGCACTGAACCAGTTATCAGAGGTGAGTTAACAGAGTCATTTTCCACTTTATGTTTTCTAAATGTTTCATTACTCTCTCTCTCTCTCTCTCTTTCTCCATGTCTGTCCTCCCTCGCTCGCTCATTCCAGCCTCTGACTTTCATTCTCAGACACTGAGTCAGCGAGGCTGTCAGTCTGTCTGGCAGGCTTTCTATCCATCAATCAATCACTTTGTTGTCTGTCTTTTCATTAATCAGTGAGTTTGTCTTTCTGTTTTTGCCCTCGATCTCTCCCCGGTCTGTTGTATTTCCTTTTGTTTTATAAACTATTGCGTATGCTATTTAAACAATAGATGAAAGTACACAGTAACACTGTCATATCTCTATTAAAGCTTCAATCCATAACCTGAATGTACAAAAAAGCTTTGTTCACAAGCAGAATGCAAAACAGAGGATTTGAGCTTCCTTTTAAAACGAGGCCTAAAACTACACAAAGACTACATTTTAAAGGCTAATTCAAGTCTCCAATATTTACTTTATTACAGCGAGAAAGCAAAAGTCCTTTGCGGTGATAACGTGTGCAGAAACATCTAGAACAGACCAGAAATAAACAGGCTGGCCACGCTGGCGGTTTGTTACCTGAACATGACTCATTTGTCACTTTGTCACCGGTGCATCAGTCGCACATAAACACAAACCTGCCCGATGTGTTGAAAAGTGTCAGAAAACATTCTGACAGACACAAACAAAACACACACACACAAACTGCATTTGCCAAAACGCGGCTTCACCGACACTAAAAGACGCTCAGTGCATGAAAGACGAACACGTGCAGCTTCAAAAACAAGCCAATCAGTGTAATAGTCCACCGATATTTAAGACTTCAATCATGTAAGAGTTACATTTTTTGCTATGAGGGATAATCTTGAAGATCAGTAATTACATGAGGGAGCTTACTGACACTTGATTGACTCACATGAGCCAAAGTGAAATTCTCAGCTTGTATGGCCATGTCAGGAGGGTGTTCCAATCTGTACATGGACGGATTGTGAAACAACGGGCCCCTGGGCACAGACGTGAGAGAGGGACACCCAAACCGAGACAGAGAACCACAGTAATCGTTTTGTGTCTGTTTCTGCAGAATTCTGCAGGTGAACCAGAGCTGGGTTGGTCCAGAACTCCACCTGAACGTCAGGGTTTGGTTTTTGCACATGAGGAGTCTCAATAAATTCAGTATTAAAGCAAAAAAAGCAACACTGGATTGTCTTTACTTTACTACTAACTGAGCTGTGTTAAACACTACGACTGTAGGCCTGTTCTGTAATCCATCCAATCATCTCCTCTCCTGTTTTCTATTCCATAAATGTACAAGATACTGAATTATTGGAGCTGCCACTGAACGTAAAGAGCAGCTTTTAAATGCTGTAGAAATCACTAACTGCCGCAAAAGCTTGAATCTTGTTCAAGAAGTGGACTCTCCACCTCCGCCTGTCTCTGTCTTTGTCTCTCCAGTCGAGCGGTGGTCTTCTGCTCCGTGCTGGCGTTGCTCCAGAGGAGGGGGATTACTGTTAAACGGGTATAATCTCTGCTGTTTCCTCCATCAGTCCAGGCCCCTCTGATGGGAGCTGGTGTTTAGAAGGGGCTCCACAGGACAAGATGCTCTTTAAGTATAATCTCTCTAATCTCTCGTCTTACTTCAGGCCGGGGTCCCACAGACCTGCCATCCACACACTCCGCTGCTCCGCTCATATTTCTCCCAGAGCCGTTTCAAAAACACTGACAGCCGAAATACAGACCATAAAAACCAGAAAAAATTAGTTTTTCAGTCGTGTTATAGTTCTATAAATGTGCTTTTAACACACTTTGGTTCTCTTTGTTTTCTGGACATCGGCTTTTATTTGGACAAAAAAAGAAAAAATCTATAAATGCAATCATCCAAACAAAACCTGAAAGACTTACACATACAGTATTGATCAGTTTTCAAAACATTCAATCATTCATTCACTTAAGAACACTTGCATTGATCCTGAAACAGCCATCGAATTCATAGAGTTTGAGAAGCAGCAGCTTCTGTTGGGGTTTGGTACATTTCAGGCATGTTTGTGTTCATGTGTGAGTGAGTTTTGTGTGTCCATCAGTGGGTGAATCCTGCAATCTGACATTATGTGTGAACTCGTGTGAATGTGTGTTTCTGTCGTCTGCCTGCAGAGCGTCAGCTGTTCCAGACAGATTTCGAGGAACTGTGCGACTGCACACGTCTGAATGTGTGTGAAATCCATCAGCTTGTTTTCTCAGGAATGGTGAAAAGTGTAAAAGCATCGGCCGACTGGTGCCGATTCCATTTTTTCCCAGTAAATGTGTGTGAAAGCTCGTGCTGCATGCGAGTGCGTCAAAGCCTCCTTGTTTCCCAGGAGAACGCTGAATCCTGTAAATCTGACATTTCTCTTCCTGGTGGTGGTCCCAGGAGGATCGCCGGGAGATTCCACCTTTCCCACATCGCTCCTTGATCCACCTGACTCCTCCTCGCCTCGCCCATAAGCCTGCCTTTTGTCCCCATCTGCGCACAGCGCTCAGTTTGTTTGTACATCCAGAGAGCAGGGTGAGAACGTGCGACAGTCCCACAAACCTGAAAACTGGCTGCTCACATTCCCACAATGAATGAGTTCAGAACACATTTGGAAAGAAAATAAGAAAAGATGTGTCTGTAATTACCCCGAGGGAATTAATCCCTGAATAAACAGCAGAACTGAGAGTGGAAAAAAGAAGAAGAAGAAGTAAGAAATAAATATCACAAGGTCCAAAATTTGACTTGGGAACACAAAAAGTCAAACTTAATTAATTTTTCTGTGCACACTTTCTTTTCTCCTGCACTTCATGTCTCCATGCACTTCCAGGTTTCTGCCATAGAAACCAAAACTTGCACAGAAACGTGACAAAGAGAAGTCAAACTAACAAAGAAATTCATTGTTTTCTGTTTCATTTTGCTCTAAAGCAGACATGAACAGTATGCATGTACTTAATGTTTATTGTTCTGCACATAATGAATTAGATGTTTTATATCACTCATCCTGTAAAATGAACAGAGTGAGCAACACTAAGAGGCAACATTAAGAAAAGACATAAGAAAATAAAGCCGTAATGCCCACAGTGTAAAACTTCATCATCTGATTGGAAAGTCTGCAATAAGTAAGTAGAAACTGCATAAATTAAATGGTCTGATGAGTGACTGCGAGCTGAGGGAGGCTTTTAATCTTTTCAATCATTAAATCCCATAAAGGTGAGTGGTGAGTTAAATGTCATCAATCATCTCCAGTGAATGTATAATCTTATCATTGATCAGTCAATATTGGCTGAACGTCCTCTCCAGTGTTTGTGCAGTGATACTGCAGTAAAACAAAGCCTGCACTCGACGGTCTTTGGATTAGAAATGAACATTTTCATTCATGTACAGTTCAGACCTGCTTTAGTGTCAAAACTGTGCAAAAAGCTCACTGCTGCTCAGTGCAGTGGGAAAGATAGATCATGCCTGAAGACGCAGAAAGGAACCTTTTTGTGTTGAAATGATTTGTGTAACTTTGGACTATTTCCCTGAAAAAGACTGAAAAAAGACAAAAGCATCAATAGTGTGGAGTTAAGAGAAAAGAACAAGAGACAAAGCAGAAGTGGAAAGACAAAAAGAAAAAGAGGCAAACAAAGAAAACACAAGCATGCAGACAAAGAGGGAGAGAGAGAGGGAGAATGATCTGGGACCGAGAGCCTCGTCTCAACATGTTGTGAAAGTGAGGTTTTCAGACGCTGTAATTTACGCAGATTCAGATTCAGATCACTTTGGCAGAATATCGGACCACCTGCACTTCAGCTCATGTGAGCCACTTCCAAACTCCTGAGAGTGAGGAGAGAGAACCGGTGTTTTACTAAAGCGTGAGATCTGAGGCCAAAAACAGCTCACGGTGCTCCCCTGACAGCCTGACACCTCGCCGTGTTTGGGTGTACGTGTGTGGGAGCCTCAGCCTGGAGGGCTGAGGCCGCTGTCAGTGCTCAGGAAGACGAACCTGCTGGAGGATGTCAATGCTTTAATTGTGGCGGCTGTAGATCGAGCCGCTGCTCCTTCCCTCTGACTCGCTCTCCCTCTTCTCCACACTTATTTTTTTGTCCAACCTTTTCTGAAAGATTTTTCGGCTTTTGGGTTTAGGGGACAGATTACAGAGAAGATAAAGGGTTTAAAGACAAAGCTGAGGGTTCTCAGGTAGATTTGAGAGCAGAATGATATATGGCATGAGTGTCTGCCAAGATCTTAAGTGATATGAAGACACATTATATAATGCCGGTGTTACCTTACGATAAAAGATGTGCTACAACCCTGACGTGCAACAGCTCGAACCTGTGAGCACGCAGGAAAATGAAAGCACATCGCAGAAATAATACATGCAAAATTCTTCTATCTCTTAATATTTAACAAGTTTCAAAGTCACAAATTCGTCCATCAAATAAATGTCCACTTGTTCTCTCTTTTTTGAGAACAAATACAATCCGGAAAACATGCTGTGAGAGGGGCTGTGCGATGGGTTTTAATTCTGATGAAACACAACAACATTACAGAAAACGCATTTGTAAAACAGAAAAATAAGATTCAGGAAACACAACATTTCAGAAAGAACAGCAGGAATTATTAATATCCATTGATATATTTCTCTTAAATCCACGATAATCTGAGGCAGCTCAGTCCATAACAGCCTGGTTTAGGTGCTCGAGTCCAGTATGGACTGGTCAAATGAAGGTGAAGAGGTGCCAGCTCACCCCTGGGGAACCGCCCAGGCCCGAATCTCCCGGGGCGCTGCACTGTGGCGACACATCACTCAGATCTGAAATGCATGTAGACGTCTCTCCGTGTGCCTGTGCTTGTGTAATAAAGTCAAATCAGAGTGTCTTCTTCTGTGGTAACCTGTACAAACACAAGCTTGCAGTGGTCAGTGCAACACTGGGAGCTCAACTCACTGAAGGAAAACATGCAAACAGACTAAACACAAGCAAATTAAGAAAACACGTGCAGCAGTTCAAAAACATGCTGCAAATACAGAAAACTACAAGCAGCACAAATAATGACAGAAACTGTTTCCAGGGGACTCTAAACAGGGACGCACACAGCCTGGACACACTTGTTGTTGCCACAGTTTGTGATGCATGACGGGGCTGAAGTTGGGTCCATGTATCACCTCTTTAGGCTGCAGCTTCCTGACTTTTCTTCACTTTGTGCATGCGCTGAATGTGAAGCCGAACGCACCCTGCAGGACCTGCAGAGAGAAAAGGTGGAACTCCGACATTTGAACGATTTCTGAGGAGATCTGGCGTTTATGACAGACATTGACCTCGACAGAAGACCTGCTCTCTGTTGCCGTCTGTGCTGCCTGCATGAGGATGTGTTTCTCTGTGTTCGCAGCACGTTTCTGTATTTGCAGCGTGGTTTCTAAATGCTGCACGTGTATTATAGAATTGATGAAGTTGGGCTCTGAGGAAGCAATGACTACCAAATATGGTAAGGGGTGGAGCCAGCAGTAGCCACCCCTGCTGACAATGGTCTGAGAGACCTATCAATCAAATATACACTCATGACTGACTCCTTCATGGTACTGCTCTTTGAAACAGATATACTGAATATTGTCTGACAAAATGTTATTTTTCCCACCTGTCTGTGAGTCTTCCAACTTCATTTCAGTACATTGCTAAATAGCTGGAATGCCCCTTTAATCAGGACATTCAGAGTGGCACTGAGAAACCTTCTCCAGAGAACTGCAGAGAAACTACATAAAAAACACTGCCTTGTTTTAACTTGACATTAATTGTTTCTATTTTTTAGAATCCATGTTGCTGATTTTTGTGCCTTTTTTTTGATTTCTAATAAAAATTGAGAACATTTCATGGAAAAAAATCTGATTCCGTGTTCTGATTTTAAAATACTATTTGCAGTGCAAACACTGCGTCGCTCCGCTCTTTACCGGCTCTTCGTGTCTTAGCTGCATAATCAGCATGCCCAGTCACAGTTTCTCCTCATTCTTCTCTTTACTTTCTACTTTCTTTGTGTTCTCTCACCTGAAGCATTCTGTGAGCTGTCAATGTTGCAGTAAGGCCTTGTTTACTGTAAATTGTGGTGATCAGTGTCCTCTTGCAGCAGGAAACATTTGGACGCGTAATGACATGACAAAATCAGTGTGTGTGCTCCGCTAAAATGTAGACTCGCGAGCCCAAATTGTTGTTCATTTATACATTTAAATGGCCTCTTACTAATCTGTACAGCACCATCAAATACTTTAATAACCTTTAATGACAACCGATAAACTGTTCTGCTGTATTATACCTTGTTGTTAGGTGATTCCCAAGTAGTTCTGTCTGCACTTGAATGTGCTCGTGGGTACAAAATAAATACAACATATATCATATATACATATTTATAATCGTTGTAAGTATAAATTATCTTTAATGTCAACCAGGCTGAAATTATGACTAATTTAAAATAACATGAAAATAGTGTTGGGGCGGGGGCCCAAAGGTCTAAGCACCAACCACGAACAGGTCAATTGCTGTTTCCCACAAAGGTGTTTTTAAGCATTTTGAAATATCACGTTGGAAAAGCTTGATGGAAATCCGGAAAAAATTCCTCAATTTCGGAAAAATGTTTTTTGCACTTGATTGAGGTGGTTTTTGCCTTTTTTTGAAAAAGTGTTAATACACTAAATGGGAGATGGAAACACCTTTGCGGAATAAGTTCTGACTCACATGACTGACCAGCTGTTTCCAGTGTAAAATCCAGAGAAGAAGAAGAAGAAGAAGAAGCTGTTTCCGCCGCCGTCGTCCTCCCGGATAATCCCGTAATGCGCTAAAACATGGCTGGTAGTTCCAACAACAGGTATGTGAAAACATGGCTGACATGAAAGAACAAACACAACTCACCAACGAGAGAAATTCCGGCAGACCTCAAAGATGAATTGCATTGTTTGTGGTTTTCAACATTCTTCTTCTTCTCCTCTGTTTATTCTAGCCATGCGTAAAGTAGCGTATACCACCAACTTCTGACGAAACTATTCCTTATTTGCATTTTCTTGCGTGACAATAGATGGAAACACGGCTAGTGACCTCTGACACGACATATATCGATGCTACAGGGAACCATTGACAGGCCTGAGGGACGATGGCGGCATTTTGCTTCAGCTCTGGAACCAGACCTCCTTGGTTATGTTTAGGATGGAAGATCATTCATTAGAATAAATGCGTTAGTGTTACGAAACTTAAATAAATTAATGCCTTTGCAGTCACATGGGACATGTGTCATAATTACTACAGCCACTAGAGGTCTCCACCCGACAATCAACGTAACCTTTGGTCGTAATAACCTCCGTGCACAGTCGACCTGTACAGCTGTTTTTCGGACAGCTCGTCATTCTCGACCTCTGGCCCCCCATCTTCTGTTTTGCTGTCCACTCTGACAAAACCATAAAATACTCCAAAACGTTCTTGAAAATAAAAATAGACCGTTTGTAGCTGGATGGTCGCTGGCACAATCTCACCGGCCAATGCAACGTTGTCAGAGTCTCATCTGGTCCTGATTTAAAGTAGCACGATTCCCTCGCTCGTGCAGTTTGACTGGCGTGGATGTTGACAATGTGTCTTTGATGTGCAGGGTGTGACGGGCTGCCTCCTTTGAAGCTGGTGTGACTAAGTGTTGGTTACAGACGTGGGACAGCGAGAGGAGCGAGGATATAGAGGCGGGTCAGTCACAGGCGCTGACCCTTCCAACCATTTTCACACACGATTGAGAGTCACTCGACAGGGAAAGACAGCGACTAAATCTTCGAGCCTACGCAGATCTGTGCTGCTGATCTTTGATCCGGGCTTCACACACACCATGAGACAGACTGGGAATATTTTAGGATGAGTGACAGAAGATTAAAATGTTCATGGAAAAACTGTTTAAAAAAATAAACTTGAGTATAATGTTGTGTAATCAGCAGCCAAACTGACACCAGTCAACTGTTCAGATTTGCTCTGCAGTGAATCTGGAACGCGATACAGGCTACAACACATGCCAAGAACCGTTTGCAAATACAGTTTAACCCTCTGGCAGTCGCACACATTAACACACATCAGATCTGGGGAATCGGGCTGCCATCTTGGAGTGGGAGTCATCCGCTGTGCCCATTCACAACCGCGGCAATGAAAACAAAACACCAAATCTGAAGGATCCCTACTGTCAGTCAGAGGAAAAGCAATCTCTTTCATTTCAAGGAGTGTAAACATCAAGGGATTCTGGGACTAATTTGTTGAACATAGCTACAGTTGTCAAGGTAAAATCGGGCCCATTTGAAGCCGCTCTCCCTGCAATGTTTACGTTGGAAGTGGTTGATTGACTGCCTCTGGCGTATTATGGCTAGACAGGGCCGATTGTCAATAACTGTCACCCGCAGAGGGGAGGAGGAAACAGGGCCCATCTGCCTTCGCCTGCCGTGTAATTAGCACTAAAACAAAATGCTTTGTGTTGAAATGCAGACACTGGCACCCCTGCCAAGCACACATAGCATCGCATGCCCAAAGAAAACATCGATGGGTGGCATGATGGAACATAATCGCCCTTTTCCGACTCATGAGGTATGCTAATGACGCAGATCTGGGACACAAAGGCACTATTACTGGCTAATTAAAAACATGTGAACTATGCCATCCTTTCTGTGATGTTGTCTCCTGGTGTGCGTGGGTTTGTGCAGATGCAGCGAGAGGACGCACCTAAAATCCACCTGTTCCCCCCAGGGCTCAGCTCTGAACAAGCCCTCCTGGAAAGGAGGAGAAGCCTGCAATCCAAACTGGTAACAGATATATGTGAATATTAAAAGCACTTAATTTTATCCTCCCCTACCCCAGAAAAACAATTGCGCCATTATGCTCGCTCCTCGCCTGTGTTTTCCTCAGCGGTTTTTTACTAATGGGAGTGATTAATATGGCTCTCTAAATGGCTTCTCTCTCTCAAACATGACATCTCTGCCAGATCATCCTCACAGTTGGACAAGATTCATCTGTGCAAACACAACCAGTGCCGCACACTGCCAAAACTGAAGATTATTTATACGTGTAATGCTGCGATATAGTTACTGTAGATCATGTTGCTGCTGTTTGCAGTGATTTCTCAACTTTTTTGCGGCTGAAAGGTAGTTAATCACCAAGTGTCACTGAGTCCTATTTGAAATTTACAAAAATGCTTAAGCACAAATTACTTTTACATGTCAGAAATTCAGTGATTTTCCCACGTACAGCTGGAATTTATGCGATCAAATCTATAGGCGAAACAGAACAAAACCATTTTGTTTTGGGTTATATTGCACCCTTTCATGCACAGCTTTTCCTTGTTCAGTGCTAAAACACATAACTCTGTCCTTTCTTTTTCTTATGCATCGTCCACCCTGAAGTTTAATGGGGTGGTGTTTTTGAAATACAAGTGAAATTCAGTTGCGATCGAACACTTTGACTTGCAGCCTCCTGTGTTTCAGCTGCAAATGTCTGCATGCAGGACTATGAGGGAGGTTGAGGTGGACACTTCGGATTATAAAGCAGGTAACTTTGAACGGCCTTATGTGATTTATTCTGCAGTGTTGCCTCTAAGAGGGCGAGATGTGTGTTGATTCAGGCTGTCACGGCCTCAGTTCCATCATAAAACACTGCAGGTTTTGTCACTGGGATTAAAACACCTCTGTCAGAAGATGGTGCAGATTTTTCAATTGCAGGTTGACTCCATTACACAGCAATGAAACATCATAATAGCTAATCAACGTAAACCATAGAGATCAAAGAGATTCTACCCCCTTCAGTTTGCAAGATCATAATTAGACACCCAATCGGCCATAACTCAGGAGGTGAAACAGTGGCGGGATTGTTCAGCAGCAACACCACAAGGAATTTAACCCCTTCGCAGAGACAAATCACCAAAATCCCGACCAAGTAAAACAAATCCAAGATTGGCTCTTGATTATTATGATGCCACAAGACTCTCTTTGACAAATTGTTTCAAAGCAAACCACCGAGGAGTATGTGTGTATGCTAATTATGAGCAACAGAACAATTTGCAAAAGCTCTGAGGTTAGTGAGCCGGGGCGGTGCACTGCATGTCGTACAGATTAGACGGAGATACTTCTTTTTTTTTTTTTTGCTCTCATAGAGACACATTTAACTTTTTAGCTCTTTCAGAAAGTCACCTCGCCCATCGGATGAAGTGTAATAACTCTGATCATCCTATGATTTTGCACCTAGCACCATCATCAGGTCGGAGTTTGTTCAGTACTTTAGTTAATGACCAAATGCAGCTAATGCTGTTCTCATAAGCCTCAGCTGTTCTTTGTATTTACCGCTAATTAGCAGATGTTACAGTGCTAACACATTAAACTAAGCTGGTGAACATGACACCTGCTGAACACCAGCATTATGTCTATGTTAGCATACTCGTTTAGCATTTAGCTCAAAGCATTGCTATGTATAAGTAGCCTGCAGCCACACAGAGCTGCTGGCATTGCTGCAGAGTCTGAGTATGTTTAATCAATGACTGCAAAGGTCCAACATCTGAACTGCATGTCATTTGTGTGAGATTGTTTAGATGATGTTTATTTTTGCATCCCATACTTTGACCGTGAGCATCTGAGAAGTTAATACTTTGATATGAAGTTGTCTTCATAAAACAGCTGAGGCTGTCTGAGAGGACGTCCAGCATGGAGCTGAACGTGGAGCATCTATTATCAGACACACGCTTGGCAATAATCTCTACTTACTGTGAGTTGCCCCACTCCTCCCATCCATCCCACCACCTGAACCACTGTGATGAAGCAAACCCCACCCAGCCAGTACACCAGAAAAAATGAAGACAGGAGTAAAGACAGAGAAGGGTCCATTGCTGTTAGGCTGCAGTTGCAAGGGCTATTTTTTTATTATTTTCATGAGCCGCAGATGAACTACTTTAAAGTTTCTGAGCCTGTCTCCCTGCTTCTAACCCGTCTACCGCCTTGTCTACCTGCTCGTCTGTCTGAGCTCCTCACACCTTGAAGAGCCTGTTTGCTCAAGCCTCGTTTGAGCCTGTCAACAAGCACAGGAAACTCCTCCCTGCTTCTCTTTACCCTACTTTTTCTCCTCTACCCACTCTCCCCGCGACACCCCGCCTCCGCAAACACCGGTTTGATTTATGGGCCTGTCGAGCTACCTGGCCCAGGTTATTTCCACTCCTGCTGGGAGTCTCTGTAATAAGGGGATCCGATGTGGGGGCACAGCACTGGGGCCAGCTGTCTTGTCCCAGCTGAGAACAACAACAGACCTCCGGAGAGTGAAAATATTCATACACTTGTGTTCCAGCACTTGATGTTGTTGGGTTTATCTGTGGTAACACGTGTTTTCAGCTACGTTTTACTCATCAAACCTTGAGTGATGTGATGTTTTGTAATCTCTATCTATAATTTATGTTTGAGTCATAAAATGGAAATCCACCACACACAGCCGCTTACGTAGGCAAGCAGCTGGAGAGCCTGTTCACATTCGCCCAGAAGCTTTGGCTTCTGCGCGCCGAGATGTCAACACTGAGGCCATTTTGAAACCCATCTGAATGCGTGTGAGTGACACCGGAGAAGCGACATCAAACCGGCAGACTTTCAGGGCCTGTTCACGGCTCCTTCGCCAGAGCAGCTCGTCTGTCAGCGAGGCGGGACGGCGTGTTTGAGCAAACGCCCGGCCTCTTTGATTTTCAGCCCCGTGCTGTTTGTGAATCCCCTGGCTCGACGTTGCATCACTTCCCCTCTGAGACAGACACAGACAAAAAGTGTCACTCACTCGTCGTTTTCTGACAAAGGCGAGTTCACACTACGCTTCCTGATGAAGGGTTACCTCGTGTGACTTTTGCCAAACAAAGGTAAAAGCATGGCACATGTTAAAAACAGTGCAGGTGTGACAATATATATATGAGGGGCAATAGATTATGAACGCATGAAGGAATGAAAATAAATCACATTAACCTCCTTCCTTAAGTTGTTTTTTTTATGGTGTTTCAATTAGTTTTTGCTCGAAGCAATTTAGGGTTTCCAGGTGCTAGAAAAATTGAGATCAAGAGAACTTAACTTCTCAAAATAAACCAACAAAAACACACATTAGAAGATACTGAATTAGCTGCTGAGATGCTATCATCTAACAAAACATATACCGACTTTGAGAGAAAGCTCCTGTATTCTACAATATATCTATTTATTCAGGCCAATATTTACCAAATATTTCTGTTACCTGACCGACAGTCTAGAGACCTGTGGCTGCTGCAAAGATATCTCCATCCATAAGACACACAGGTGAAGCTGGTGTTTGGGTTCACTGTTTCTATCTTTGCTGGTTAGCGGAGGCAAAAGCTGGAGCTACCAGCTCAACAGGTGGCTGTGATATGACGACAAACCTGTCAATCAAGCACACATACCACCAAACATACTTCCATTTAAGCTTTAATACATCCAGCAACCATGACTGAATCGTTATCTTGAAACCCTTTAGCATCATTTTTCAACATGCAGGGCTGCGCGGCCAAGTTAGCAATAATAAACGCACAAGGTCTGATTGGCAACGTCTGCTGGCACTTTAAAAATAAAGCTTGCTGACAACAATAATAAACAGGTGGTTAACGTCGTGGAACTGTTGGCTTAAAATAAGCATGTTAGTTTCGTACGTTACTTTCGTACATTATGTTACGTACGCGGTGAAGGGATCCTGAGCAGGAATGTGACCCAGTAAGTGTGATTTCATATTGACGCTGCTGTGGAGAGACATTAGATGGTTCAGAAAAGAAACCTGACTCACATCTCTCAAGAGTGTCGCAGAATGATCATATAAAGCATCCTTTTGACTTAGAAGAAGGATCCCTGCCCAGTATCGAGCCAGCAGTGTCCAAGGCGAGGCGCAACCACCCGATGATGAAAGAGACAAACCCTGTTCATTAGGAAGTGTAAGATGAATTGACAGATGTTTGGCCCGGCCTGCTGGAAACTATGCCACACACAACTTTTCAGCGTAACGCATAAAACAGTTGGCTGAGATGAGCTGCAGACCGCAGCCCACAATGAATCACAGCAGTCTTTAATGAGGGGAAGTTGTTTATGAACCTGAAAAGGTGGATGACTTATGATTGTCATCAGGCTGTTGACAGACGTGCTGTCTGCTCCGTCTGCCTCGCCCTCTCTGCTAGTTTGTTGACATCCATATTTAAACTCCACTTACCTTCATTAGGATAGAAGTAGTCAATTTAACGACTGAAACATCTGTAAACAGCCGACCTGTTTATAATATCTGATTGTAAGTGGAAGTGAGCTGAGCTGATGTTTCCACTACAGGTAGCGGTTTCATTCACAACATAACATCTGGGTTTGATTCCTCAAAAGTGCAATACACTTCCCCCTTCATTGGCAGAGCCTTTGAGAAAGAGCATAGACCAACACTGGGTCCATGAGTAACCCCTAAATTCAACCAGGCACATAAAGTGTTGGAACAGACGCATGATGTCTCTGTTTCAGAAGACAAAATAATGCACAATGTTTGAGTTTCACTGCAGCAGGTGGATCATGTCCTCCTTGAGACGCATGGTCTTGTTGACCAGAGACACAAGAGAGTTGAGTTTGTGCGACCGGTCGTTGAGCTGATCGTCGGGGTCTTTAGGCCTCTGAAAGTCGACGATGCCAGCCGGTCGACTTTAGCATAGCACCGCGGAGAATACATGACTTTTTTTGCCAGACGAGGCATCAGCCTAGACAGAGCAGATGTAATGTAACAGGAAATCAGACACCGGAACCATGCAGTAAATTTTCAAAATAAAACACCCGGTGCTTAACAAAAAAGGAAGCCATTTTACCCTTTAGCCACAAATATTAAGGAAAAATGACCAAATCAGCAAAAAAATAATCAAAACAAGGCAGGAAAACATGCTTCTGCAAGGAGCTTGGTGGCGTTTGCAGCAGGACGTTGACAAAAACGTGTCGCATTCGTGTCCGGGTGAGTTATAACAACTAAATGGAACATAGCCCAAAGTGTTAGCTAGCTAGCATAATTAGCTGATCCCATTCATTCTAAACTGCTCGAGTACCAACTCGACGACTCTTTTATGTTTTAGTGGTGCAGCCTGTTCGAAACTAACTTTTTGTAACTTAACACACAAACTTGGGTTGATGGGAAAGCTGGCGTAACCCAATCTCTCCCTCTGTCTGTGCTGTGGAGGGTGCCATGCAAACACACATTGCGTTCATGTCATTATTTCGGAGGCACGTCGCCATAATACGGTCTGTGGTTTCCATGGTAACTGTCAAACTGTGGCTGCATCTATGACGACAGGAAGAAATTATGACTTAGACTCCGAATGAGACTTTAACCTGTTTACTGTTGCTCAGGATCGTGTCAGGATCGCGCATACGTGCCAAGTCCAGGCGGTGCACCAGGAATTTGACTTAATTAATTGGTGCTGGCACATTACAAGACAGTTACACAATGCATGGAAAATAAGAGGACCTCACATACAGCAGATAAGATGTGCTGTTTGACAGCAGACTAAACAAAAACATTAGCGTAGCGTGAAATAAGGAAGCGTTGCCGTAAACTGTTTTCCCCTGACAATAAGATATTCAGTTTATGACTATGCACTGATGTTCATTATTGGGACACAAAGGAGCATATACGCACGTTATCACAAACAAGTTGGCACAGCATACGCAGTACGCATACATGCGCACCTGTATAGGACCGCTAGCTAAACAGTCCCACCAAAAAATCCATTCAGCAGCTGTTCTCCAGCTTTCCGTCCAATCACGTCAGCTGGAGTTTGCCCAGCTGTCATTTTATTGTAAATCTTCACATTTCTGTTTGATCTTAACACTTTAAACCTCCCAAAACTGATTTTTTTTGTATGCTCAAGCTCTGAACACAACACTGACATTGGCTGTTATCACCCATTAAGTTGACAGCGTGAGCTACCTATTTACACACCCAGCAGGTACAGAGCAACGTTATCAGCCACTTGTTGTGTTTCTCGTCTTTCTGTCCACCTGGTGAACGTAAGTCCAATATACCCTCTCCTCTGAGCACCGCTTTGGTCTCCACTAACTCCTGAGGAAAACATCTCCATTTAGCTGTCACCATTTAACTGCTAAACGCTCAACTTTGTTCATTACAGTCGCTAACTTTGTGTGTCTGCACAGAGCGGTTGTGCAGTAAAAGCTACCTGCTGCTGTGTTGTATACTTGAAAACTAAAATGTAATGTAAAATGTAGCTTTAAATGCAAAGATTTCAGCTATGAAATAGATGAAATAGATGAAATCACACTTCCTTAAACTCTCTCACATCATCAGTGAAGCTAAACGGAGCTTATTTTTGTCATTATATACACAGACTGGTGCTGAACATGACCTGTTAGTGTATATCTGATTTGACATGCACTTGTAAATTACAGTTATGATGTGAAATCTGTGCGATCTGTGTAGTTCTGATTGTCGCGATGGGCGGGGCTTGTTTTCCCGTGAGTGATATGAATGGTCTCTTCATACAGTGTAAGATTCTCTGGATGCAAACATACCATAACATTTTACATGTAGGTCACTGTCATCTCAATTGACCCCGACCTACACCATCACACCAGGTTTATTTACACTTCAGACACACTGTATGTTCTCAGATTGGCATAAATACACCGTAAACAGATGATTTGTCAAGAGTTTGCCTCCTCCCAGGTCAATCTGACCTCCCTCCAGATAGTTCAGAGCCAGGCTCGGTGCGGGCCACCTGGCAGAGGAAGGCAGGCCAGGGGCGGGGAGGCATTGTGGGTGTTCTGCAGCGTCTGGGCTGGACCGGGCTAGCGCTGTCTGAGGCTCAGCGGGCGGGTGTGTGTTGTGTAACCCAAAGCTGTGGTTGGATTTTTTTCCCACATGAGCCGTCAACTGGCTTCATGGCACGCAGAGAGACAGAGAGAGGCCAAGAGAGAACAATAATTAATTCAATTAATTCCCACAGTGACAGTTTTCTTTATGAGAAAATAATAAATCAGGTGTATTGTTAAAGAGAGGAATATGAGATTGTTGTGTTTGTGCTGTAAGGCCGCTGTTGACAGCTATTCTTGTGTCAGTAGTTACAAAATTAGGTTTTCTTAATTAATTTCGGTCTATAGTTTGTGTCAGAGAAGCATTGCTTTTATGGCTTCCCTATTAAAAAATAAACTTCAGTGACTAACAATTTGATGCTGCTTAGCGTTTTATACCCTATAAAGATTTTATGCCTCTCATAAAAAGGTGAACCTGTAAATTAGAAGGCGTTCAATTGCTTTTACCCTCCATTACATGCTGAAATTTGTCTCGGCTGCTGGAGAAAAAGGTGGGTGAGCGAGGCCGGGGATGTAATTGGGTTGAAAACATTACTTTTCCGGCAAAAACTCAGCTGGAGAAAGTCGGCGCGAGTAAAAACAGTCGTGCCGAAGCAGATTTTACCTGCAGCCAGTCCTTTCTCCTCCTATTTCCCAGACAAGACACTCTCACACACCCAAACAGGCGGTGGTTGTACGCTGCGAGTAGAGGAGGACAGGGGGGTAATTTAAAGCTGAATTAGGACCTTTTATACTGATGCTATATTGTCAACACGGCCCGTAAAACCTCCTCCTCCACTCCTCTCCCCCCCTTCTCTGCCATTCTCCCTTCAGTTCCTCTTTATTTGTTCTAATTCCAGGGACCGGCTGGGTCTTGCCTGGATTTGGAGAGTGCTTGGTTTCAAAGGGTAATTGACACCTTACCTGTAATTTCATGGTTTCACTCCACCTGCCTTTGATGTCTGGGTCTCGGTTGGGGCCAGGATGCGGAGGGAAGAGACGGTGGCGGTGTGCTGCTGCATGCTCTGCCGCGAGTCTCTTCCAGCCCGCCTGAGCGGTTTTCTGAACATGAATGACGTCTCATGCGAACCCGGGTTATTAAAGGAGAAGAGGGGGGTTCTGTGGGCTGCTGAGAAGCTTTTCTTGTGGTGACAAATAGGCCCATAGAGTTGTCAAGAGACGGAGGGATCAGAGATGAGCTGGGGGCAGAGACCATGACCTTAAAATACATCTGACGCAAAAGAAGTCGAAGAAGAACTTTTGTGGAATTTTAGACAATTAGCCGCTCTGCAGTTTTTGCTGTTATTGTGGATTAATTTCCTTTATTAGTAATTGACTTCAGAAACATCTGAAGTGAGGGATCTTGACTCAGTCTTATCTTGTACACCACCTTTATAAAATCTTCTGAACTCAAGGTTCACTCTCTAGCTTTTTCTTCTAGAGCTTTTGACCACATCCAAGCGTCTAATATGTGTGGGGTTGTCTGTAACATGTGACGGTTTGTGATTGCATGGCTGAGCTCTGAAGAAAGCCAAGAGATACGGTTGAAAGCTCTGGAGAAAAGCTCTGAAAGGAACCCTGAGTTCAGAATATTTAGCACACATTTGTAGATCAAGAAAAACCCTCCACAGCAACTAAAATAACTTCTAGTAAAAATACACTTTCTTATCATGGTAATATGCTTTTCAGGTTGTTTTTATGTAAAGAAATAATCAATAAACAACCCCCAAAAAGCTTTCATCAAATAAAATGAGGGAACATCATCAACTACCGAGTTGTTTTTTTATCCCATAGCAACTGTAGGCTACTACAGCCTGTTAATCCTGAGCTGTTATCACCTAAATCTGCTTGGTTGTGAACTGTGCTCTGCATGCCCGCACATGCAAAATGGGTCAGATCGTACATTTGAATCATCCTGCTCGTTGTTTATCGGCAGCAAATAATAATATCCGGGAGGGGCTGTTGTGGTGCGTGGGATGAAAGCGGCGTCTTGCGCTGGAAGCTCCGGTGCTCCCAGAAACTGCGTGGAGAAGCCATCAGATTGAACGTGATGTGAATGGACGGAAAGTTTTCTGCGCGTTCGAGGCCTTTAATGTGTCTGAGATGCTCCTCCAGAGGTGAGAGGAAGGTTACCTGTAGATCCAGGCGAGCAGCAGTGAGTGATGAGAGGGGAGTGACAATGAAAATTGCATTTGTGCAACCATGAATCATTACAAACAACCCTTTAAAAGGCAGCCCTCACTGTAATTACCTCCTCTGCGATGCTCTATTACGGGGTGCTTTATTGCCTTCTATTACTCTGCTGTGCCTGCCGTGGCAGATGGAGACCTCACACTGACTAACAGAGCTTGGCAGGTGAATCTGCAGGACGGCTTTTCTGCAGAAACAAAGCCACGAAAAAGAGCGGTGTTTATAAGGAGGGTTACGTAACCTGTGACTCTTTGATTCCAATGACACTGACACACCTGGCAGTTTACAGGAGCCCGGAGTGGACACACATGTCCAAGTCACATTTTGATAATGACACAAGTAAACAACCTAATGAATAGGTTGCCTTTTTCTATCGCTGAGCAAAATGACAACCCCTGACTGAGTGACTGTTTTATGGATATCTCATATTATATCAATAAAGCACAGAACGACTGAGGAGACTTTGTTAAACAGTGAACGCAAAATCTGCAGAAGGTTTGTATAAAATGAGCAATTTGGATGAATTTTGAGCAGATTATTTGCATCAGACAGGAGTTTCTCTGACATTTTTAGGAACTTTTTATACAAATCTCTATCTGTTTTATGCAATTTTTGATTTTAAACAATCATACATAATCAGGAGTCTTCTTTTTTTTTGTTTAAAACAAATTGAATGTTTTCTTCTCCCTGAAGCCATTGCTCTATGAAATCTTTGGCTGTTTTAACTCTGATGCTGTTTAGCAGATTTTAATTCTTCTAACAAGTTTATATCTTAAATAATTTTTTAAAAATCACAGAAATGAGCGACATGCTGAGTTACAGACCTGCTGCACAGCCGCTTTCTGCAGAAATTGTTTGGTTTTAAGAATTCGTCTGAATCCTTGAAGGAGACGCTCATTTTCAAGTTCTCCATAATAATAATTCTTATTCATCTTGTGATAAATTGTTCTGTTGTCTCAAGAAGTTGGCCTTTTATTTTCTTTCTTTAATTGTTTTTTGTTGATAACGGCATAAACGAACCCATCATCAAGAGAAAACAAGCTTCGTTATTTCAAGATAACTAAGTAATTATGCCCTCCAGATTAAAACTGGTGGCATTGGTGGCACGGTGGAAACAGTGGCAACACTGTTGCCTCACAGCTAGAAGGTCCAGGGTTCGAATCCCACCTGGGGCGCTGAGGGTGTGTCCATGCCGTTGGTGGAAAGGGGCCTTTCTGTGTGGAGTTTGCATGTTCTCCCCGTGCTCACCTGGGGTATCCTCCTTAAAATATACCCCCACTAAAAACATGCAAGAAGATCACCACCTGACCAATGGTGACAACAGGAACTGGTCTCTGGGCGCTGGTTGGCTGGCAGCCCACTCCTGGTCCGCCGCGGACGAAGGACGGTCCAAGGATGGATTAAAGGTGGAGAATAAATTTCACATATGCATTGCGTGTGCAGTCTCCCCTCCTAATGTCGCATGTTGTGTGTAAAATGTGACTAATAAAAGGATTTCTTCTTCTTCTTCTTCTTCTTAAAAAAACATGCATGAAGATCACCACCTGACCAATGGTGACCAAAAAGAAACTGGTCCCTGGGCGCCGGTCGGATGGCAGCCCACTGCTCCTGGTCTGCCGCAGAGGAAGGACTACCAGGGTGGGTTAAAGGCGGAGGAAGAATTTCACCAAGCATGGCGTGTGTGTAGCATGTTCTATGTAGTGTGACAAATACAGGGATGTCTTTCTGTCTTTCTTTAAAACGACATTATAAAAAAGGTATTGCAAACACGGCCGTTTTGTGCTTCCATAGAATTAGGTACACTGTATTTCCACTGGTATGCACTGGTAACAATGGAGTCGATGAACCGTCTGGAGGACTTGAGGCAGACTAAGCTGATCACAGAGAAGTGGATCAGTACAGTGAGAGAGCAGGAGGGGGAGGAGAGGCCTTCTGAGGAGAAGCAGAATGAATGAATGAGTGAAAACATATTGGTCATCCTGAGTTCAGCCCCTCTCCCCCGCTGCGAGCCCCGACCGCTGGCTGCTTCACTGCCTCGCTGCCCAGGCTCTGCTGGGCACAAATCCAGTTTTCTGTCCAAATTACCAGCTCCGCTTCGCAGAAGAAGGCCAGCGGGGTGAGAAGATCTCACCCTCCACCCCCCTGTCTGAACCCCTCGCTGGCCCGGCGCGAAGCTGACGGAGCGTCGCGGATGGCCCTGGGTTGCACCTGCGCTGGGGGCTTTCCAGCTCTTCCCCCCTTCAGTTCACACACACTCAACCCCCAGACCATAACCCTCTTTCCCTTTCTGTGCGTTTCAATCAGGTGGCTACAAATTCAGCGAGACTCCAGAGGCTGTGACCCGCTCAGACAGAAAGCCGCCTCAAAACAGCGTTGAATCAAAGTGAAAACTTATCAGGAGAGGGTGGACTTCCAACCTGAGGGATGAAAATGGATACAGAAATGGTTAATTCATTAGGAAGTGCATCAGAGGACTTCACAAAGACAGAAAAAAGGGCGAAATCACACTTAACAAATATGTTGGATATATCACAAATACGCTGCATGTTGGAGGGAACATTCCTCTTGTTTACTCCATGCTGTGCCATATTCATTTTAGGGTCTGTGGCTACAAGGGGGGATTACAGGAAACTCCAAACCCCTTTTTAAGTTAAATTCCATCACCTCAGCCAGAAACTGTACAGCATTTTCTTGTGGAGAACTTATCGAATGCATCTCTGAGGCTCTTTCGTTGAACTAACTGCACTCAAAAACACTTGTAAAAGCCAAACGCAGGTGACATTAATGCTTTATTAAGAGTGTTTCATGTCTACAGGAGGCCAAGCTTCAAGGATGCAGACTAACTCCAGGGTTGGACATGAAGCGCAGGCCTGCACTCAGACTTTGCGGCTGGGAGCGTTTGGGCCTCGTTTGCTCACTGCAGACGACGAGAAAAGTCTGAGCGTGTGCGTAAACTGATTGAATCGCGGCGGAAAAGATTGTGGAAGACAATATCCACCGTGAAGTAAGGTGCTGTGGTTGTGGAGGGATCAGATTTTGACTCGTCCCTGATAGAAGTCTTCCCTGGAGGTTCGGAACGTCGGGGTATCATGGCTGACGGGCGGCTTCCCGGGGCTCCGCTGTTTGTCCTGGCCCTGCCTCAGGGTTGGGGGTTGTGTTTACCTCATAACAAAAAGCAACATGGTTTTGATGCTCTGCCAACGTGCTGCTGTGTAAACTGTAAACAAAACACACACGCCCTCGCACACACACACACGTGCACACACACCTACTGCTGCAGCAGCCACTCCCCTTCCTGTTCCTCCTCTGTGTAACTCTGTCAGTCTCTGAGCAGAATTTACACACTCTAACATCACACCTCTCTCTCATTACCGCCACTTTGCTGCCCTTGAGCAAGGCACTTAGTCTCTAATTGCGCCGGCGGAGCTGCCAACTGTGGTTGCAGCAGGCAGCTTCCAGGTGTGAACGGTTTAAAGTGATTTCCTGCCTCCCAGGTGGCCACTGGCTTCAGTTCATGCCATTACGGTATGAAAATCGACGTGCAGAAACTTGATTGATTTCAGGTTCACTGTCTCAGGATTCTGATTCAGCTTTGCTTGATCCTTTAAGAAAATATCTTTATGCCGTAGGTTTGATTTTCAGTTAACATGCTGTAGCTTGGACTAAGGACTTAGCTGAGGAGCATCATGTAATGCACTAACAAGGAGGCCTTTAAGATGTGCACCTGCTTCGATTCCCAGTGCTGATATCATGACATTTGTTTTGAAATCACATTTTTAATGATGGTCATTTAATCAACCATTCACTGGAAAACAACAGCTACACATGAGAGTGTAGAAATTAATGTCAAGGTTTTGGAAAGTGGTTAATTGTTAAGTAACACAGACACTTGGATTAAACATCCAAAGCCACGAGCTGTTGTCTTCATCCTAAAATGGCCACGATACGGTCGGGGAAATCCTCACCCACGACGTTTCCCTGCACTAAATTAGTTTGACTGAATTCTTTAGAAACCGGTGTGGTTGAGGTTTTCACAAATCATACAGGCCAGTGATGCAGCAGCCATAAAACTGCTTATTACAGTTAACCCGTTCAGCTTAGGACTCTGCGTTTCTTAGGTTTCTTAGTTAAACTCCAGACAGCTGCAGGCGGCCTCTTCGTCTGCCTCTTTGTCTGCCTCTTCATCGGCCTCTTCGTCTGCCTCTTCGTCGGCCTCTTCATCGGCTTCTTCCCCTCCAGAATCTGTGGCCTCAGTCAGCCGCCATGACCAGGAGCTGTCCAGCAGCCTGGCTGTGACCTCAGAGCGGTGAACCCAAACAAATGTGGGTGAGGGACCTCAGAGCCAGTGAACCTCCAACACACACACACACACACACACACACACACACACACACACANGGATGTGTGTGGAAGTGGAGGGGGGGTTTACATGGAGAGATAGATAGAACTCATATTGGAGGTCATTCATTTATATTCTTTCTGTATATAAACAGAGATTAGAAGAGAAATTCAGATCGATGACTCACATTTCATGTTTATAGATATTTGAAAAGTTTGCACAAACACACATTTTTCGGTAAAATGATGAAAGTTACTCGTCTAGTTCAAGTTCTGCAAATGAAGACCCCCGACCCCCACCATAAAAACCAGCCACACACACACACACACACACACACACACACACACACACTGCCAATCTCATGCTGAACCACGGGGGCTCCTCCCTGGACTCCCACCCCATCATGCACCTGTTCACAGCCCTGTCCCAGCCTGCCCTCCTTCCCCTGCAGCATTCCTCCACACACACACACACACACACACACACACACACACACACACACACACACACACACACCAGCAGACTCTGACATCTTTGATATCCCGAAACACAAAACCCGAAAAAAGACTTCACTATTTGGGTTTCCAGCGGGGTAATTAAGCACTGTTCCTATCAACAGACTTCCTCACATTTAATTTATGTGCCTGCACTGTATATCAATCCTGCTGCATCAGAAGCTCCGAATCTCCTCCTGGTGACAAATGAGAGATTGACACTCGGCGATGAATGTGAAGTCTGTACATCCCCAACATAAAATACAACTCCCTCCCTGCCAAGGCTGCGCGCAAGTATTAGCTCCTCAGACAGGCTGCAGCGCCAAGGCCTCATCTAACCCCTCAATTTTCAGCCTGGAGGCGTTGGGACTTGTTCAAGAGATGTAACATGGTTTAGGAAGGATCCCTCCTCAGTCGCATCACGCCGAGCAAAACTGCACTCGAGAAATGCATTTTGATCAAAGGTCTGCAGGAGAAATAAACACTGCGAGTACGTGTGGAGCACAAATATGTAAAAATATACAGTATACATTTGTGAAATATGCTCTGTCATTAGTGTAAGAGGAGGTACCAAAAATTTAAATAAGATATAACAATAATAATGGCAGTTCTCCTGTGGACATACAGGCTTTGCACACTAGACTATCAAGATTTTTTTCTCAGACAGCAAACTGAAATGTAGAACAGCCCATTTTCTATAGGGAATAAAGGAAAAACAGGTGATGTGCATCAAGAAAACACACCAGACAAACTGAAGTCTACAACACGTCGGTACAGTCTCACACTCAGGATGTCAAAGAAGTGGAGACTTGTGTGTTTCATGCATCACGATAATATTATTTGGATGAAGTTACATTTAATCCGGCTTGTTTTGTTGCAAATGCCCTCAGTGTTTACAGGCGGGAAAGTTGGGGAACCGCTCCACTAAAATATACAACATTCGCCTTTGTTTACGTAGTGAGATGCTGAAGAGTATTTTGCAATTTTGTTTTTAGCTATGCTAGCATGCTAACGTCTCTGTTAGCCCACCCGAATACTCTCACCGAGTCTGGTGAAACAGTGTGTGTCGTATGAACAAAATAGTACGTGAGGTACATACTATTACTGGTGATTATTTCAGCATGCAAATATTGCTGCTGCTGGCAAAATATATCCCACAATGCAATGCGGCACTGACAACAACAACAATGGCGGACGGCGACCGAGGCAGCTCCAGCGAGACGTCAATTATTATTTTTTGGTGATGAAGATGCCCACGAGAGTTCGTCTCTTCTTCTTCATGTACGTCAAAATGTTAGCATTGTTGTCATGAGCATGTTAGCTTTAGCATTTAGCTCAAGCTTCAGGACAGTGTAGCCTACGCCACAGCTCACGGAGCCGCTAGCATGGCTGTAGACGACGTGAATGAAAGTTTTTAAAAGTTCACCTGCATCTCTCAGTTTAAAGAAACGTTTCTGAGGCTGGCAAATGTTGAACTGATAAAGATGAGTCATGTGTTAATTGTGGCTGGGGTCTCAGCTGACGGGGGGTCTAATTTTCTAACAGGTGCTCCTTTGTTTTGGGACATGGCAGAAAGTCATATTTTTGCCAAAGCAAGACGGCTGAACCAAAGGTGTTACAGTTTGTTTTGTTGTTTCCTAGGGGGCAGTGAGAAAGAGTTCACCTCTCCTTGATCTCCCCCTCTGTTTACCTCCCCCCACCACCCCCCCCCAACCCTCTGCGAGCCAGGGCATGGACGTCCAGGGCTCCGGGGTCCAGGCCATAACAATAGCTGGACTGTGCTGTCCTGAGTCCCGGTCCCACACAATGACCATGTCCATGTCGATTAGCGTGGGGTGGCGGCGGAGCCCGGTCCGGCAGGGGCTAATAGCTTATTACGCAGTGTAAAGTGACAGTGTGATCTGGAGAGGTGCCAGAGAACGGGCCCAATTAAAGCAGAAAAGAGAGGGGGAGGCAGTGCGAGTGTGGAGGGGATGGGGGGGTGAGGACGAGGGCAGCAACGTGCATTCCTCTGAGCTTCGGTCTAATTCGCCCATGACGGGTTCCCTGGGGACTGACACCCTCCCTCGTCGAAAATATTTGAGTATCCTCCTGCTCTGTTGTTCCAAAACACATCTGAAACAAACCCCAAACACACTCACAGGCTACATTACCGCTGCACAGTTATGGGTAAACAACGCTGTTTACTTGTTGATGCAGTTTAAGAGACGGGACATGGAGAATATGGAAGAGTAATATTTTTACTCAGGCCAGCACAGCACAGTATAGCACATGTGTACAGCTGTGCAGTTAATGCCATTAAAGTTTAAGCTGATCAGATGACGCTGCTGTATTTCAGCCCATTAACCACAAACAACACTGGGCTGATTTTCAAGAGCATATGGCACATTTCTAGAGATTTCCTTCCATCCTGGCAGCCATTGGTTTGTTGGGGTAATCGCACCTGATCAGGACAGACGGAGCCATTTGTCTCTAAATTTCCTACCTTCTAACTTCTTGAGACATGTTGCTCTAATTAATTATCGCGTACGATGTGATCGCTGATCGCTCCTGAGACGAAGTCAGTAAGTTATGAGGTGACTGTCTAAACATCTTTTCATTCATCAGCAACCAAAAAGACTCCAGACTCATTACTCTTTCAAGGAAGCTTATTTCCACTTTTATTGGCTTTTGTTACATTATGTTGAAGTGAAGTGATTGTGCGGATCTAAACTTCGCAGCTTGGCATCATCAACTCAAAACAAGCTTTATGCCAAGTAGGATGCGGGTGTTCCTGCATGTGCAAAGCGATTAATGCGCCTGCAACTCTGCAGGGGAAATACGTGAGAACAGGAGCTGAAGTTAATTTAGACAAAGTGTTTTTGGAACATACTGGGGCCTGTCTCCTAGAAATTACATTTATATAGAACTTATCACAACATGAAAGAAACATAATGCGTAAAGTTGCAATAAAGTTGCAAAAATGCTCATACTGAACGTCTTTACTGACAACGAAGTTCATTTATCTCGATTACTATACTGCTGTTGCATTATTCAGCTTTTCATGATTATGTTTAGGCACTGGCGGCACTTTTTAGGGAAAGATCACAGTCTGTTTTATTACAGAAAAACTAAGCAGCAATCACGATCTGCTTCTGCTGCCTAAACCGAACCACAGTCCGGATGTGAACCCTGGATTCTGGTGTCAGTCCTGCACTTTGTCGCCAGCGTGCTACGTAAAACGTCGTGCTTCATTCACTTGGTTATTAGCTGTATATGAACTTAATTTCTAGCAAACAGGGTTACCTGCTGATGTTTGATGAAGATGTTTTGATACTTTTTTCCACCATCGAAACTTCTGGTTTCACAGGGTTTAAGGAGCCATCCATGAACAGTAACGCCCCTGGTTTGGGGACCTCTCCGCTCATTTCCTACTTCCACATTGTTGACTATCCATAAAAGGCATAAAATTTTAACCACGGTGAATTTGAGGTGCTCGCTACCTCCGTTGTCCATGAAGACTCATAGGACAGCCACTTTAACGTCTACAGGGAGTGTCTGATACTCAAACAAGAGCTTTTTGGATGGAATATGACTTTAAGACCCTGGTGATTACTTGTAGAGCTCTCCATGTCCGGACACCTGACTCATTTATTGAAAGACTCCACCCTCACACGCTGAGTAGACCCTGTAGGTCTGTGGACATGTTGTCGGCTGTCTCTTGAGACACTTAATTATAAACTGAACAGTCATCCTCAAACTCTGAAGCTGCCTCCTTCGGATTCTTAAGTTTAGTTTTGAGCTTTTATTTCATTTTATTTCTGTTTATTACTCACGAAATAAAACTACAGCCCGCTCTGAGAGCTTTTCTTACTAACTTGTCAACATCAATGAGAAAAACCACCACAGCTTTACAACACTTCACCAAGTCCTCACACCGTTTAACAGTGGAGACACGATACTTCCCCATTGGTGGATAAACCGGAATAAAGCTGTTGTAACAAAGTGTTACCGGGATTTTGTCTCAATGGGATGTGGAGTCTGTCAGTTCGATGTTTAAGCTCCGGGAGGAACAACAACAGAAGGGGTTAATGTAATCCATTTCATTGGTGGGGGACTCTAATAACTGGTCTCTCCCTGTGTCTCCATTGGCCCGCGGAGTTTCCATTGTGCTGGCCGGTGCAGGTGTGGGACATGCTTTGTTGATCATAATCCCCCAGGCAAGGGGAGAGGCTTTGAGTGTGTTTGACGTACCCCACCGGCAGGCCCTTTGCTCCTCGGCCGCCGAGCAGCCACCGTCTCCAGCGGCCGCTCATGGGATCCGACAGGCGGAAAAATAATGAACAACACCTCAACCCGGAGCTGACCTGGCTCCAATTCACCAGCTCCACACGAGGGGTAAACGAACCACTTAATTGAGCCTTCCAGGATCAAATCATACTCAGGACCCCCCCAAGCCACCCCGCGATCAACCCTCACCACCGCACCCCCCACCTCAACCTCTTTCCCGGACACAACTCATCAAGATGTTTTCCTACACCCCCCCGACACACACACTCTCATTCCTCCACTTCTTTACTGTTTTCTTTGTGTTAACAGTTGATGCACATCTAACAGACGCAGGCAAACTGACATCTGTGGGATGACGTTTTCAGTTTCCTCCTTCTTTTAAACTAATAATGAAATATAAATGAAAGAAAACAACAAGTTCAAAAAACAGTCACGGAGTGTGATTAAGTACAACTGCTCAAGTATTATACTTAAGTACACATTTGAGGTACTTTTAATTAATTCCCCTTTTAAGCATATTTCCACTTCATATTAACATTTCCCACTAAAATCAATGAGAACTATGTAGTTTTTACTCTCCTACATTTGTTTCACAGCTATAGTTTTTAGTATCTGGTAGTTAAATGGGTTTTAAAAGCAAACCTTATGATAGTTTATAGTTTAGAAATTTTGAAGCATTTCTCAAATGAGCTCTACCTCCAACTATTGCTTCTTCTTCTTCTTCTTTTTTTTTTTTACTTACATAAAGGATCTGAGCGCTATCTCCACCACTGTTAAAGCACACTGTGTTTGTTTTATTTCATGCATTTTCACTGTTTCTGAATTTTGTATATACAAAAAGTCCTGTTAAAGAAGAGAAATGTATGAATTTTGCTTTAAAACGTTCAAAAATGAACTGAAATAATCAATAGAATGTGAGGAAATAACAGTTTTGACATCAGGTTGAAGGTGTCGATATGTTGTGTTGCAGAGATATCTACTAAGTTAGCATGCTAATCAGCTAGCCTCAGCCCATCCTGTCTCGTTATACCACGTTGAACCTCAAGAGGCGATAGTGAGTCACTGTAGCATCCAGTCTGCCCTCAGTCCAGTGACAGATCTGGTTTCTTTGCCGGGTTTGGATTCTCTGCTGAGTCCTCCCAGATCCTGGACCTGAAAACCTCCAGTGTTTTTTTTTCTCTTTTGTTGTCTGGTCTGTCTCTGCTGTTTTATATTATATTACAGTTTTACCTCAGTTGTTTATTCATTTTTATCTTGACGTGTAACCACCGACACTCCCTCTGTGTTCTGAGCTCCGGGCTGAGTCAGCTAGCGTTAGCAGGACCGCTAGCTACACGGCTAATTGAGCTAACTAAGTAACAGCAGCTACAGTTAGCATCGGTTAGTGGTCACTCTGAATCATGATCATCGCAGTTACATCGTATGCGTCTGAAATGACCCACCAGGATTCTACTGTTTAGGTGCAGGATTACAGTATTTCACGTCTGTAACATGTTAAATTCTAGATTTACAGCTGCTAGATGATAGGATTAAAATGATAAGGATGAATTCATATTTTCATGCAGGCAACTGAAACTCACAAGTGAGTACAATTGAAGATGCTAATCGGACCTCATGTGAGAGTGCTTTTACAAACCTGTCCATCATTTACTGAAGTTAAATCACGAAATTAGGGCCGCAGCAGACGAGCACCTCACTCAGGGTCACTTATCCAACTGTTAGCTGTTTTTCTCTTTTCACCAGTGTTTGATCTTTGGTTTTATTAAGCATCACAGACCGGCTGACGAGGTGATCGTGAGTGTGCTGTTTGCAAACTGAAGCCATCAAGCTGAAGGATTCTGGGAAGTGAAATTCAAACAGTCCCCTCTTGTCCTATTTGGAACCACCTTGATGTAACGCTTGCTCCATTTTTTGTGATTAAATTTATTTAAATCAGTTCAAAGTGAGGATTTTACTGAATCATTTTCAAAGCTTTTGTTCAGTTTGTTCTGCATGTGCTGGATGTAAGAACCTCTAAACAACAAAACATGTCAAAGTTTGATGGAAACCTTGTTTATGCTGCTCTGACTGATGCCCGTGTCCTGAAATTGGCCTCCAGCCTGGCACTACATCACTCTGCTGTCCTTATTTAACATCACAGTCAGAGATCCTTGATGAAGTTGATCCCCAGCCCTTCACATGAAACACGCTGACAAGACCAAATAGCTGCTTTCTGTACTCCCTCTAAGATGTTTCTCATTAGCGAGGCGTCACATGTTCCCTGTCCATTATCAGAGGAACAATTTGGGTTGGGGGTCCTGTGGGGTCGTTTTAGGACATGAACCTACAGTCAGGCATCGAAATAGCGCCCACGGTCCCGTGTTCAACCTGCTTCCCAGCCGGAGCAACAATGGCGCTTTTCAAATGTCACCCGATAGAACCGTGTTCGGGCCAAATTAGGACGGGGTGCCTGATGTTCCAGGCGCAAAAGGAGGTGATCAAACAGAGCCTGGGTCAGTGGATCCCCTCTAATTGAGAAGCTCACACTTGGCAGCGGGGGTCCTCATTCAGCAGACAACACTGGTGCAGTCTGCCAGAGTGGAAAAGTTCTGGACCGTCTGTGCAACACATACAACCGAGTGTGACCTCTGCAGTCAGATCTGGGTCATCATACTGTCACTCAGGAGTCATGATGGCATTAGAGAGAAGACCAGACAAGAAAAGTCACAGTAAAGACCGACGAAATGGTCAAATAAATGTCAGCGGTCCTGATTCTGAGCTGTGGATTGTGGCGCTTCTGCCCATTAGATCACAACAGAGAGAGTTTTTGGCTACAAAGTTGTTTTGAGCAGCTAAACTCATAAGTCCTAATTAGTAAGTAAAAGTATGATTAATTAGACATGGGCCACACAAGTGCGTGCTATGAGGAAAAATACTTTAAACAATGTTTTATCAGTATCAAATGACAATTACGGGTTTTTCCCTTTAACTCCGCTTAGATCCTCTGTTGAATAAAAAACAGAAGCAAGGCTGCTTTCCACGTTTTTACCAGCTATTACCATAATTAGACGCTATTTAAATTCACCGGGGGCTGAAATGGACAGTACTATCATATCAATTTCATGGAATAACTCTTGAGCACATGCATGACGTGAATCCTAAAGAATGAAAATGAAATAAATGATCAAATTATTGTCCCTAATCTGCACGATGGGTGGCAAAAACTCGCAGAGGGAATTTCTCGATGCGTCATTTCTTAGCAGGAACAAAAGCAAGATGGCCTCCTCTCAATTTGGGGCAAACACTGCACAAAAGAGTCGCTTAAACCCCGTCGGTCTAAGGGGGATATCTTCACCTCTGTTCAGAGAGTCCCTAATTGATACATGGGGATTGGCGTGAAGGACTGAGGACAATACCTCCATTGTTTCTCTGTTTTCTGAATCAAGACGTCTGTGAACTGTGGTGTCTTTGCAGGCAGCTTGGCTCGCCTCCAAACTTGAACTTTCTCTTTTGATTTTTTCCGAAGCTTCTCCACGCACGGCTCGTCTCCGCCTGTGGCTCTGGAAGACATGTTGGAGGGCATCAGCTGTGATGTTTTTTCACTCAGAAACGAGAAACACATTTAGAACACACACACACAGAAATACTAATTACTTTTCTCAAAGTAACACAGCAGGACGGAGAGTGAATGGAAGGTTTTGAAGCAGAATCTGTTGATTTACATGTATTTTTGGGGTTGGGAAGCACATTTTTGCAGGTTAAGATGACCACCTGTGCACCAAAAGGCTCCTTCCTTGATTATGCAAGCATGCAATTATTTCAGGGTGTACCAGCTGAACACTGTCCTCATTTTCCTTATGATTTGCTCTATTAATTCATTTCTTCATATCACAGCGCTTCTCTTTTGACCTGCTCTCATTCAGGGTCTTAGTGGCAACAGATGAGGCGTTTATGGGGGTCGGCCAGAGTAAGCGGGCAACCTTCCCCCTTCCAAGCAAGAGAAAACAAAGCCAGACAAAATGTAAACGACTCTTTCCATGTTGTTCAGCGACGAGATTGTCTCCTGAGAGTAACATCTTTCTTTTAACGCTCATCCGACAGGAAGAAAAGAGATTAAACTTGTTTTCATTTCGACGGGATCTTAAATCACCCCCATGAGAAGTAAACTCGGCTTCATGAAGAATGGGTCGGGCTGAAGGATGATAAATTATTTTGCAGCTTGGCTTTGCTGTAAAAGAAAAAAAAAAACACTGGTAATGTACTGATATTGTGAGTTAAAACCACATAAATTAAAGGTCAAGTCGGTAAAGACGGCCTGCAGGAACTAACTCACGCATGTTTTGGTTGTTTTTATACATATGCTAAGGGGCTGCATTGAGCTGCAATGGGGTAGAATTAATTAAATATGAGAATAAAGTAGATTTATGGGTATGCATTCAGATGATAATGAAGCCCTGAATGCACTGATGCCCCATTTGAAAATGATGCAGGACAATACAATAGAGACCACATGATATTTATTAATAGTCACAGTTGAAACTGCCTGTAAGCTGTATGTACTGTATAAAGATAAAAAAAGACAATAGTAGATACAAAAGCCATTCAATGATTGTCACACTGAATCCTGAGAGAAACCATGATATAGCATATAGTTTTTAATAAAGATATAGTATATTTATGACATCTGGGTTTTAGTGATACTGTTTTCGGCGTATTCTGTAAGCTAATATCATTCACTTCTGCTTGAATCAAACTATGTTCAGACAACAGTAGAAAACAATGCCTATGAGCATAAATAGCATAAATAGTCACAAACTATCTTTATAATTTACAAAAATACACATTTTCAAGTCCACATGTATTTACATGAGCCATAGTGCTGTGGTTTCAGTCAACATGGAGGATATAAAAGTAAGGCAAGCCCTGTGTGGGATCATATTGGTATTAAATCAATTGGTACTGCATTTGGAAACTGTGTAAATATACAGTAAACCCTTCATAGCAGGGCACGCTCATCTCATATGATTGTCATTTTGAGGTAATGGCGGTCTCACAAAGGCAACTTTGGCAGGCTTGAGTTGGTTATGAATGAACAGTTTCGACACATGCGATCGACTGTAAGAATTTGGCCACTCCAAAGGAATACGGGCTAGATTTGGCAAAAAAAAAAAAACTGGCGAAATATCAAACGCACATTTACATCTTAAACATGACAGAGTGGTTCTGACCACAGGAACAGGGAGCGTTTCTGTTGAAACTGCCAAAAAAGGTAAAAAATGTGTTTAGAATATGACAAAGACATAAGTGTTCAGTGGTTGTCTCACTTTGCAGGTATATTTTAGCATTAAGAGCAAAGTAGGAGCTTTGATACAGTGATAAAAAAAAGAGTAAAAAGATAAGTGCTCGCTTGTTCTTTGAGTTCCCGGCTGCTGTTTCCACCGTTTGAGTGCTCGTCACGTTGAATCAAGTTTACCTAAAATACTCTCTAGTTGTCTAATCTCTCCAGTGAGCTGAACACTGTTCATGATGCAGACAAGCTGCTGCCCCGCCTGCACTCTGACCTCTCTGCTCGATGTGTGTTTTTGAGTGTTCTGGGGGGGACTCGCTGGGCGGCGAGCCCCTCAAAACAGCGTGGCGTTGTGGTGGATCAGCTCCTATAGCTCTGTCCCTTCCCTGGGGTAAATCAAGCTGTTGACACTGAAGCTGTTGTAGAAGTGACTGTTGAACTGTCCGCTCTGCCCGCTGCCAAACGTGTTGTAGTACACTCCACGGTTGAAATGCAAGCCCTCGCCGTGCTCTGACGTCCCCGTGTCCTGCCCGCCGTGGTTCAGGTGGTAGGGGCTCAGGGCCGTAATGTTCCTATTCGACAGCTCGTTCACCAGTCCCAGGGAGCCCTGCCGGCCGGGGGCCCCCGAGCCGAGCGTGGACATGCTGCTGTAAAAGTTATTAAAACAAGGAGCTGCCGAGGCCAGTCCAGGCGGCGATGACGACGACGAGCTCTTGTGGTTCTCGTTCATCGCCTCCATCTCTGGAGAGGACGGCCCCAGGAGCTGAGGGCTGTCCGAAGGCTTCAATGAGGCCGCCACCGCTGGCCTGCCGTCCTCCACTTTTGTGGCCCCTGCCGCCGCCGCAGCCACCGCCGCTCCCCCTGCGCTGCTCGGGTCGGACCGCCTTTTCCTTTTCCTGCGGAAATTTCCGTTGTCAAACATCTTTTCACAGTTCGGGTCCAACGTCCAGTAGTTTCCTTTTCCTGTAATTGAAGATAAGACGACAACTTCATCATTTCAGTTTTCGCTGAATGAAACTTTACTTTGAAATTTTGTTCCAAGTTTTGGGGTCTGATATTTTGAAATTATAAGATTAAAATATATTAAAATATAAAATTTTATTTTACTTAAATGTACCCTTTTTTGGCCTTTTCCTGTTCAGATATGACTACAAATCAACACGTTAGAAACACAATTCCAGCAGTTTGTCAGAGCATAACTTTATGTAGGGGAAGAAAAGTTTAGGGGAAGAATAATAAATAATGAGCATATTTCCTGAGCTGCCATTCAGGTCTGGACTGACAAAGGTTAGGATTAAAAACAACATTCCAGTCACGTTCGAGCACATTAAAGCACCATTTAACACAGACAAAATACTAAAATATGAAAGAAATATTTGTAAAATATTCTTTCTAAAATAAAATGTATCTGTACTACTTAATAGGGAGTCTTTAATTATCTTGTTTTATTAAATTCTGCTGTTCAAAACTTCTTTGGAATTACTGAATATCTGTATCTGAACTTCTGTTGTATTATTTTTTACAGCTCGGTAAGTTCTTGTGTAACATTTTAATAACTTGTTGCTTTTAAAATAAATTAGAAAATGACCACAAAGCATCAATTATAAGATTTTTTTTTACAGAACATTATTTAGAGTTGAGTATTGGGAAGACTTATGTGAACATGTTTTATGAAAATTTGATCATTTGGAAATTTAGCGGGTGTTTATGATCATTATTACATGAAGTTTCTCTCTTCTTTTTCACATTTTAACCGCAGTTTAATTCATGTTCACCTTATTTCCCGTCTAATTCAACCGCACGGAGACTTTAAGATGGGCAAACTGTACCTAAATGCCACATTATTATAGCACATATTATTACTAATATCATTTGCGCTGGTGCGTTCACGGTACCTGGATCGTCCTCGTCCCTCGGCACTTTCTTGAAGCAGTCATTCAGGGACAGATTGTGCCGGATCGAGTTCTGCCAGCCGGCTTTGCTCTTCTTATAAAAGGGGAAATTGTCGGCGACGTACTGGTAAATCTGGCTCAGGGTCAGCTTCTTCTCGTGCGCGTTCTGGATGGCCATGGCTATGAGCGCGGAGTAGGAGTACGGCGGCCGCACCAGCTTCAGCAGCTCCTCCTGGCTGGCGATCGACAGCCAGCCCAGGTCGGGCCCACCAAAGCCAGGTGAGTTTGTTATGAACTGCCGCTGCGAGCCGTAGGAGGGCGGGATGAACGACGCCGGGTTGTTTCCGTGCAGGTAGGATGCGGAGGAGTTGACGCCCGGCCCGTTGAGCCACAGGTACGGGTTTGGAGACGATGCGTAATCTCCGAGGCCGTAGCCGGCGGGTCTCTGCGCGCCCTGGAGGCTCTGCTGGTGGTACATGCTGCTGAAGTTATCGCAGTAGACAGCGGCCATGTCCGGGGCCTCCTGGGCGCCTTTAGGTGGGAGAGAGCCGACGGTGGGGGAGGTGTGTTGGTGGTGCTGGTGATGGGACTGAGGGTCGATGGAGTTCATCACTCCCCGCGGGAAATCCCAAAGGAAATGCTGAAGCGGTTCAGGTGGCCTCTCCCGGTGGTGCGCAGGCAGCAGCAACAAGTGTCAGGGAGGACGGAGGAGTTTGGGGAGTTTTAATAGTATAAACCCTTGACAGCAGGCACATGCAGGCACAAGATAAATCCCGGCAGCCAATAGACACACGGTGAGTAACAGGAGGTGTGGTCATGATCCACCTCGCTCCGCAGAGACCGGGTCAGCGGTGCCCAAACGTTTCCCCTGGCAAAACCTCCTGGAGAGGCTCAAGCGGCGGCTGCGGGGTTCACATTTCTCTGAGGGGCCGAGGCTGTGATTATATAACCTCAGCCAACAAACAACAAACTTGGCTCAGGCTGCAATGAAAACAGTTTTGTGAAGTACCCGTGGAGAGGCTGCGCTGTGTAATCCTTCACCATGTTTCATCCAAGGAGAAGAGGAAGAAGATGCTGCATGTGGTTGTTCAATATTCTTCATCCCTTTATAGCACAGTTACTGTGTTTACAGTAAATCAATGATCAATCAGTGCCCATCAGTCTTCAAACTGGATTATATTCCTCAACCTGCTTTCTAGAAGCTGAATTAAGGAAACATAAAAACACAGAAAAAAAAAAATTCTTCTGAGGCTTCTTTGAGTTTCAAACGACTGAAAATCAGATTGATCATTAAACGTGCGATTTAGCAAATTCCTGATAATAAATTCTCATGTGTTAAAGAGTTTTCCCTGAAATAATAAATGAAACTGGAAATTAACAGCAGGGGCATTGTGTAGAATGAGGAGCCTCTGTATTATAACAGGGAACCCATCGTTTTAGGTGATTTTAACTTCTCAAACTCTAACAAACAGTCTGTTGTTCTAAATCTGGATGGAGTAGAAACAGTTGCTTCAGTCTGAACTGCTCGAAATGTTTCACGGTGCAGCTGAGACGTCACAGCATTTATACAGCCCAGAGCCATAGAAGGAAAAACAAATGAATGCAGGCACAGTGGGCGGCCGGTGGGCTCATTAAACTGAACCAAAGTCTGGACACTTTTTTTTCCACCTTGTTTCATCCTCATTTCTATGGCACTTTCAAAATAAAAGACTTTTTAAATTCTATTGTGAAAATACACACTTTAATTTTGCCTGCTGAGGTTCAAACGTGTGGTACGGAAAAAGTTTGCGTTACAGAGCATACAACATGATTAACTGACATGAATGCATGGCTAATATTTGAGCTTATCTGTCCAGGATACAACTTCAAAAGCTAATTATTATTATTATTTCAGCTCATTTCTCCTCAGTGCTGCCTATGAGTGTTCATATACGTTTTTTTTAATATATAGCAAAGTTTATTTAGTAAATTCAGTGTTTTAGGATGACTAAAATATTATAACCACTGACGGATTACACTTATATTTACAACATTGCCCTTAATTACTGTAGTACAGAGGGTTTCTAATCTAATTTAATACTAGACTTAACCCCTAAAACCAGGCAGAATTCCCCCACTTTCCAAAAATCTCCTCACTCTCTGGGTCTTAAACTCACTTTGGTCCTCACAAAGATGGAAACACACGAGCACACACACAAACAATATGTGTGACTGCACTTGTGAGGACACTGTATTGACTTACATACTTTTACCCGTTCATAACTCCAACCCGAACGGTGACCCTAAGACCTGAAAATAAGAGGTGATCCCTGAGAGGACCAGAGGTTTGTCTCCTAACGGCAGGTGAGTCCCCACAAGGTGACTATGGCAGCAGATTTATGTCCCAATAAGACACACAGACACAAAACTCTTTCTGTATTGAGCTCCGACAGTTCAAACTGGCCTGTTTAAAAGTCAGCATTAGATTGATTAATAAAAGAGTGGAGATCTCTGTTTTGCCTCTATATTGCTGTTATTTTAATTGTTTCACTCGTCTCACTGCTCTGCGTTGTTTGCCTGTGAATTTATTCATATGTTAAGAAACTTTATTTTGAAATCAGGTCGGCGTTATGATGATGGCAAGTATGTGAAATAATGCACTCTAGCTGGATTTGCATATACGAGACCATATTCAGGGTGAAGCTGAAGCGTCATGATCAGCGATGTCTCCATTAAATGCTAAAGGCTGCGAGTCAATTGCATGTATTAATATTGTACTGTTAAAACGTCTCATCTGAAAATTGCTTGACAATCCAGACGTGCTTATGTCGTTACATATCCTCAGGCCATTAATAACAAATCAGTGTCTTTGAAGAGTTTAAAACTTGGTTTTGCGGCTAATTAACGTGTCTGGAGCTTTTTATCTTTTCATCAAGGCGTTTCAAATTTTCCACCTGGCTCGCTAAAAAGCACATTTGTCAATTTGAGACAATCAATTCTGTGAAGGAGAAAAATCCATTTCAGAACTCATAGAATATACATTTTACCTGAGGCCGAATGAATAAAGAATGTTCTTCTGTCACTGCTGTCTTTCAAGTGTACAACTGTGAACCAAACTGGGAGCTGACACAGTTACACAGATAGAATCAAGCGAGCTCACAGTCCTTTCATCCCCAAAGCTGACTTCACATTTCTGAAAATCAAAGTAAAATGTTTCACCAGCTGTCAGATTTGATGCGTCGGACTTAAAATTGAAATAAGTTTAGCATTCTGGACTCCAGAAAACAGCAATTTGACATATTAACTTGAGCTCCACCTACTAGTTTTTCACACATCTCTCAGAATTCAACCACCTGCCACGGAGAAATAATTTACTTGTTATATGGAGAAATGACATCTTTACGTTTTTACTTACTATTATTGAGGGTTAATGTTGGGAATTAAAATTGTAATGAGCATTTACTCCATAATAATAATAATAATAATAGCCGTGACCTGGGAGTAATAAGTCAATGGATCAGAGGTGTTTTTGCACCAGCTGTAAAGAGCGTTGCAGTAGTCAAGCGGAGGATAAAAAAGTATGAATGACTTTCTGTAGATCAGCGATTAATTAAAAAAAATGACCTGACTTTAAGAGAAACTTGAGCAGGAAGAGACATTTTTGACTGAATCATCAAAACCAAGCATCAAATATTAACCCTAGACTCCAAGACCACCAAGACCAGCACCAACAGAACTGGTGGAATCTGGGCGACCCAGCAGAACGACCTCATCTTTAAATGTAAGAAAATTTTATGACATCCAGGATTCGATATCAGAGAGGTACGTTAGGAAATTTGCTCGGCTGCTGGGATCTGTGGGTTTTAACGGTGAGTGTGACTTTAAGTATAATTGACTGTCGTCTGCATAGAAATGATAACGCACATTATTGTGTGTCGAAACTTTAAAATGGCTTGAAGACAACGTCACTTCGCTGACTTTTTACGAACTCAGTGAACTCATCTCCTCTCTCTGGACATGATTCTGAATGTGCATGCCTTTCTACATGTTAACCAGGCTGATTGATGCATAAACAACAACAAAATGCCTTCAGGAGCATAAGTCTGCATAACTGAGCCATGTGAGGCAAAGGTACTTTGTCTGACATTGACTTTATGTTTGTTAAAATCCTTCTACTCCACCCTGTATTGTGTTACTGTGTCTTGTATTGTCTTTTGGTATTGTTGTAAAGGTTTTGGTTTCCTCTAGAGTTTACAATAAGGTTCTGTGGGACTGAACAATGCATTCATTTCTAATGACTGAGTCGGGGTTGATGAGGTTGGTCATGGCTGGGTTCCTTCAAACTGACTATTTTATTTCCAAAATATAAACTGAAATACAAAATAAGAGTGAATGCCTGAAGAGTGGTGATGAAACCAAAAACACAGCACACACAGAGAAAACCTCTTTGAGGGGACTGAGACAGCAGCTTTTATAATGCTCGAGAGGAGCTGGGTCCAGGTGATCCCGGTTCCATTGACGAAACAGCCCCGCCTACCAGTTATCTGCAAGAAAACCAGTGCAAACCAGCAACAAATCAACAGAGTCGATCATTTCCTCCTTTGAATATACAGTGTTCTACATGTTCTTTGATGCCTTGTTAGATTCATGAAATTATGCATTTATACATGTTTTAATGTACTCAGACCCACCTTGAAAATGAGATGTCAGAGCACCTTGGAGGCTGATTCAATATGGAGATATTTGCAATGTCACCAGTCCGATTTCAGTCAACGACCTTTGCTTCGTGTCTTCTCTCTTTTCCGTTTCTATCTTCTGTCTAATAACGGTGAAAAAAATGACAAAAAATAACCTTTAGAAAATGAGATCTCAAGCTGCGTTGGACTTACCTGCTTAAATGAACTGAGTTGATTAAATTACTTAGAATATTGGTGATAATTTGGAATCAGCAGACTATCTGCCTTCTGCTGAGACACTGATATGAAACACTTCAACGCTGCAGCCGTCCGGGGTAAATCCTTCCTGCCTCCCTCTGGCTCACATGTTTTCTCAAGAAGTCTCTCGTGGAGGCACACTGCCACCTTGAGCTGCCTTTTTTCTCTGGCAAATCCCAGCAGGGTTTAATGTAGAGTTTAAAATTCACCACAAGATGGAGGCAGCTGACTGCTCAGTGTGGACTCTGAGCCGAGTGCAGATCATGAGGAATCCACAGGAGAGAGCTCAACGCCGCTGGAAGTGTGTTTGGATGAAGGTGCCAAGAAGCCATCAGACTCTTGGATGTTTTTGCCTCAGAAATCTAATGTGAAAGTGTGGTTTGACCGTGACAGCTCCTGGAGATGGAGAAAGTCTTTGAAGAAGCTGAAGTATGCTTTCTTACAGCATTCAAGGATATTCCAACCCAGGGAGTCCAGAGTAAGACTCCTCATAGTGCAAATAACTTTCTTTATGGTCTTAAAACAAAGGCAAACAGTTCATAGAAATGTTTCTTTGGTCAGAGCCGAATGCTTTTAGCAAAAACCTGCCGGTGTTGCATTACTTCTTGGAGAGGAACTTTCTAATAAAGCAGAGTCAGACCCCCTCTGAGCCCCGCTGTGATTACTTTGGTTGGTATTGACACATTATCTGCCAGCACTTCCCTGTTTTTCAGCATCTGATAGACTGAGGTTTTTCTCTAATGCAGCTCTTCCACTGAGATCCAGGCCGCAGAGTAATTGTCCGCGCAGCACCAGGAGTCGCTCTGTCTGACTGTAATTCTATAATATCGGGGTTGGCTATGACAATAATCCCCGGGGCTCATCGTGCGTCGCCAAAACTGTTTCACAAACTCAAATGCATGTATGAGAATGTGAGATTGTGGAAAAGGGAAGCCTCTCTGGCTCTGGAGCTGCTGTCAGCAGACTCTTTTAAAGCGAGAGATGTTTTTGTGAAGATAGGGCAGCGAGAGTTTGTGGATTGCGACTTTACCTTTTGCTGTGCGGGTGAAAGAAAGGATGGAGAGCGGAGGTGACGTCACCTCTGAAGGAGAAGGCAGCGACATGCAAAGGAAACGAACAGAGAAAATATGACGTGTTTTGCACTCAGTAATAAATGGTGGATCATTAGCTTCTCCTCACGTGATTGACAGATGTATTGTTCTCCACCGCCTTTATTTAAGCTCATCTTTCATCTCGTGTGCGCATGTGTGACATGAGAACTCACAGTCTTTAAACCTTAATAGGACGTTGCCATAAGAGCATAACAGAAGGCAGCATGTGAGAAGAGGAGCCGACTCCCAGCTGCTCCAAATCCTGCCGTCTTAAATAATTTTACTGGATATCTGTGAAAAAATGCTGCAAGGCGAGTGGAACACATACATAGTTCAGAGCTTTCATGTTGATATCATGTCCTGTCTGTAAATTATGGAGAAAACATGCAGGCAGCGTTCCTCTCACTCCATAATTTGCAGATCCCTTCCAAACAATACACTTCAGATCAAATGTGTTTGTGTGTTATTCACTGAGAGCATATCGGACTGTTTCAGGGAAGGTGTTCTTATGCTATTTTTTGACATGAGACCATGTAATTATGGCTAAAAGAGGCAAAAACAAGAAAAAGACAATACCAGCCACCCAGATATCCCAAACAACACATTTTTAGATTGTTTTGTTGTGTATTTCTGTTAGCACGTAAAGCTGTTAGAGAGCATACACTTTGCCTGTCAACACTGATAAATCATACGACAAAAAACTATAATTTCACCAATAAATAAAGAGAGACAGATAAGAAGTGTGAGGTGGGGAGGAGGCAAAAAGTATTTTAATAAAAACCTTCTGAAATTCACAACGAGGACACAAACAAGTGTAAATACACACAGGAAGCTACAAATGTCAAAACAGGAAAACACGCTGTCTCGCCCAGACGACCGCTGATTCTGTATTTTTGCCACCCGTCTTGTTTTGTTGTGGACTTTTTATGCACGTTTCATGTAGGAGAAATGTTTATAGCAGAGGTTCAGGCACGAGGAGCTGAAACTCCCTTCATCATATATGCAGTTTAAAGGGCCATTTCACATCTCTCCATGTTGCAGCCTTCATTTTAGGGCATGAGGCTGGACGCAGGGATGTTTTTTTCAGGTAAATATGATCAGAAGTCTCGAGACCGAGTCTTTCTTGCTGCCGCTCGGCCAGGGATTTCATCAGCAGGTGTTGCGTTCGAGAGCCTTCCCAACAAAACACAGAGTATTGACAGGTGAGGTGGTGAAGGTTTCAGGTATTCTCTGTGATGGCACATGCGTTTGTCTTAAAAGCAGCTTTGACTGTTTGTTCAGAAGGCTTAAAACGACCCGTTCAGTGCCAAAGCACAGAGTGGTGTGATGTTCTTTACACTGCTAGAAAATGTGTTAGTGTTACAGGGATTTGAGATTTCGAGGTGCCATTGCAGCAATCTTACCAACAGTCAGTGAACATTCAATCATTCAGAGTCTTTCCTCAACCCAAAAGAACCCACGGTGACGCAGATGTCACAAGTCCTTTAAATGTCCTGGAAAGTTCCTCATACAGCTTTATCCTTGGCTTTAACGCATGAAGTCCCTAAGTGACACATACTGAACATCCTGATTGGTCATGTGACAGGTCATGTGATTTTGTGTTCCCATAACAACATTTCCAAGATGTCTGTGTGCCAGGTTAACACATGTGACCGAACTAGCTAAATTTAAAAAGCTTGTTTTCTGTTGCTAAAGGTGAGATTCAAGCCATTTAAGAACTCTAATGCTTACATAACATGTCCTTTATTACATTTAACCTGTTGTGAACACGTTTTAAAATTGTCACGGAAAACCTAATGACATTTATGTAACATTACAGATCTTTGACACTAGGGGGTGCTGTTTTGACAAATATGTCAGAAATGTGTTCTATGTGGTGGGTTCTTATGGGTTAAACGTATGCCAAAATGAACTTGAAAACATGTGCTGCAGGTACTTCTTTCCACCAATGGGGGCAAAAATATTATAAGATGAAGTTCAACTTTGAAAATTTGAAGCTTTGTTTTGCTGCCAGTTGAAACCCAGAACGCAGACCGAAGCACGTCGAACATGAACTTACATAAAAATACATCAAAGATATGTTCGTTCATGAAATGCAGCTAGCTAAAGGTAAGGCTGTCTAATGCAGCAACATAGGAATAAATCAGTTCGAGTCCATTTACGTCAATGGTAGAGGACTAAATAACATGAAGATAGGGCTTATTGCAGGTCTGTTGTACTGGTCAGGATTAGTTTTTGATGGATATGTCTAATAAACTGGTACCTGTATGATATAGTTTGTCATTTAGGTGTTGCTGGAAAAATACGTGCAAATAAGGTTAAAAGTTGTAAAAGTGTTCTTGTGTGTCCCAAAAATGAAACCGCCTCAACATGAGACAGAAGTCTAATAATATATTGAACGTCATAAAATTTAAATCCGTGGTCGTATTTTTGCAAGGACGGACTCTTGGAAACTTGAACATGATATCGTGCAAATATTGAATGACGAACGTGTGGTGGTGATGTTCTCATCTCTGAATGCTCACACTGTACATGATCAATAAAATCCTCATGTACATAAACAGATAAACTTGTTGGGCTTTAGTGCTGGTCGGGGTGGAGGCTGAGCCGCTGATCTGTGCACGCAAAGACTTATTTATTCCTGTTTCCGAGACAGTTGGGCCCATTCAGCCCACGCACAATCTCCACCTTTTACCTCCAGTCTATTTCTGCGACGCATTTACCCCACGTGGCAGTCCCCGTGAATCTACCTGTGTTCGGCCGAGCGGGATCATTTACACAGGAAGCCTTTGGAGGTAAACATTTGCAGTTATTATATGTGGCGTGCGTCGTTGGAGCGAACACAAGCGCGCACAGACATACATGCGAGCACGGCAAAGACAGATAAGAACATGTATGTGCACACAGAGCGCATTCATGGCGGGCGGTAATAACATAGTGCTGCTTTTGAGAGGCCAGCCACAGTTCTGCGGGCGGACAGCGTACATACAGGAGACGTTATTGCTCTATATGTTTATAACGCTGCCATGGAAAAATAAGAGGCTCAGCCACAGGCATTTCCTCAGTTCCTCTCTCCCCAGTCGACTCTCCGAGCCTGTGTGGGAGGGAGGCGGCGAGCGTTTAGATGAGGGTTGAGCACATGTCACCCTTCATCATTTCAGAAATAGGCTTCCTAATTTCGCTTTCTTATTTTGCATATATTCTATCACAAATCCCTCTCACCACCCGGCTCTCGTTTCTTTGCTCAGCCCAACTATTTGTTACCTCTATTGTCTGGACTCATGCAGCGCTGACCTCTCCAACTGCCTTATTTACTTGAAATGCGGATTTATTGTAATGTTAGAGACGTGGGAATTCATACAAACGTAAATATTTGAGGGAGGATATTCGGAGCATCTATTGTTTGGTTTGACCCTTGTGCTGCTCAGTGCTGCTGCTTATACTCCAGGCCACGGAGGAGTTCGGGTTTATTTCACTGCTGTACTGTTTTAAAGTGGCTCTGGGTCTAAAATGAATATATAATATCTGAAGCTTGGTTGATTTTCAGGATCAGGAATCATTTTCATCATCCATCGCTTTCCATGCGCTCAGCTAAGTGCAACACCACAAATGTCCACCAGGAGACAAGCGCGCAATGTTATCTCATTCATTCATTCATTCATCTTCTATACCCCAACTATCCCTTTGGAGCCTATCCCAGCTGTCAACGAGCAAGAGGTGGGGTACACCTTGAGCCAGTCGCCAGCAGACTGCAGGGCAACATACATACAACCATTCACACTCACACCTAGGGACAATTTTAAGTCACCAATTAACCTAATGAGCATGTTTTTGGTCTGTGCGGTAGGCGGAGTGCCCGGAGAGAACCCAGGCATGCACGGGAAGAACATGCAAACTTCACACAGAAAGGCCCCCGCCCATCCCGGGGATCGAACCGGCACCTTTCTTGCTGTGAGGCACGCACACTACCTGCTGCTCCACCGTGCCGCCCCCAATGTTATCTCAATATGTAAAAATGACTGTGTCTCGTAGATTCAAAAAGTGGTCACGCTGCATCAGACTTTACAGAAGTGGCAGTCAGCGGGTGTGTTTGGTGTTTTTTACTCAGGCTTGGGGTACTTACTGGATACTGCTACTCCAGGATTTACATGCAAGTGTTAGCAGGAGCCCAGCTGTGGATATCTGTGATGTAGGTTTTGATTTCATGATCGGCTTCACGTATAGAACCGGACTTCCATCCAGGTAACGTCTCTTTCTCTGTGTCTCATTACAGAATGGGAGGCTGCTGTCGCCCTAATTATCTTCTATCATTCACTTTGTGGCCGAGGTCGGGAGCCATGGTGAGCGGAGACGTTGCAGTGGAGATGTCTTTGTTAGGTGTGTGTGTGTTACCGAAAAGCAGACAATTACTCAGCCTTTCTTCAAGGCTTCAAGAAAACACAAGCGGCACAAACTGACTGGTTATATTCACCGCCGCCGTCGCCCTGAACACAGGATTCAAAGATAACACTGATGATTCTTTCTGCTCTCCTTTTGTCCCAGCTTTCATTTATTTTGCTGTCATATCTCTGTTCAACATAAGCTTCAAGGACACGGGAAGCAAGAGAAATGAAACTTATTCCGGGGTTGCACTAAGTCACTCTAAATGATGGTGTCAGCCTATAATGTGAACGTAAATAACAGCTGAAATCGCGTCACATTTAATTATTTTCAGATCTAGCTGTCCTTTGCTCGTCTCGGCTCCTCTGAAACCAGCATGCTGTTTGCGATCCAAAGGATAATTAGGCCTCGGAGCACGGCGGTGAATGTTTGGTCTCACTCTGCTCGGCTTTAAAGAGAATGCTCTTTTTGGATGCTGCAGCGCGAGCGCATATATCCCTTAAAAAGGCAGAACTGTAGCTGCTCGTGCCTCTGATGTGCCATCCAACTTTAAAACACAGCTTTGCGAGCTCAGTCTTCTTCAAAGCCTTCTTTTCTTTTCTTTTTCACCCCCTCCTTTGGTTTTCTGGCCCCCTTCTGCCAGCTCCAACCCGGCTCTGCCTGCTGCCTCGACATGATGAGTGGAGCTGAGAGAAGAAGTCGGGTGAGAAGCCTGAAAGGAATTGCAACTAATTCATGAAACAAGCCACTATCTCATAAACTAAAAAGGAGTTATAGCAGCATGAAAAATACCGAGCGCCACCATAAAGTGGGGCATTGAGCCACTGGTGTTTTGTGTGTTGATCACTGTTCTGTTTAGAATTCACTGCAAGTAATCAGTGTAAAAAAACGCTCCTTTCATTCCCTTTGACTTCGAGGCCTAATGGCTTTTTTAGTAACGACTTTGTGTCTTTAACGGCACAAACATCATTAACCCGGGCCATTGTTATTCTAATCTCTCGCTGTCAGCGGCCTCGGAGGCAGGACCGTCGTCTCGCTGAAACACTCTCCTCATTGTGAGCCCGGAGCGAAGGGGGTGGCGGTGGAGGTGGTGAGGTGCTGCTTCAACCGCTGCCACCTGAGCGGCGTCGAAAAACCTTATATTTAGGGTGGTCCAACCTGCCATCTCCAAACCACGTCCTCCTGGCTCTCCTCTTTATGTGGTCCTAATT